>MU698049.1:5658-29134 GCA_026770625.1 Nicotiana glauca
GCCTCTTTCAAAATTATTAAACATAAATGAATAGATAAATACAACTTAATGACAATAATAATCGATATCTACAACCCAACACAGCCCGACCGGGGTGTCACAAGTCACGAGCATCTAAAGAAAATATGAACACAACTACAGGGCCAATAATATACAAAATAAGATTTAGAATCAAAAGACGAAGTCTGGTGCGGCGAACGCCGGCGGTCACCTTGCTCAGCTATGATTGCAAATCCTCAATCAGCTCAACCCGCTACCGGGTAACAATTTCCTGCAACTGCACCCGAGGTGCAGGGAGTAAAGTGAGTACTCCAACTCAGTGAGTAATGAGAGTAAATAATTACTGAGCAGCAAGAAATCACGTAAGGCACTCCATCATGCTATATAGAACAGTGCAACCCTTTGAGAAAATAATAAAACCGTGAAATCATTTAGAAAATACCTGGGCTCAGTTAAAACCTCTTTGAAAATATCTTTTTCAACAGTTAAGCAAATGAATGCGAAACAGATAGTGCGAGTCAGCACATAAGTCAGCCCCTCAGGCACATCACTCCACTAACAACTAACACCAGGGTATCCGGTAGACAGTGCAAGAAGTAGCATGGTTGCCAATGAAATGAGAGTGCTAAATGTCATGCCACGTAGTACAAACAGGAACCAATGCATGAATGCGATGCAATGCATATGACCACTGCGGCACGCAGCCCGATCCATTTGGGTACCCGCGCTCGCTGTGGGGGTTCAGACTCCGGAGGGGCTCCTACAACCCAAGCGCAATATCAACATAGCATCGCTGCGCCGTGCAGCCCGATCCATCCTCAGTCCGGAACATGCACGTAAGCCACTCGGGCAATATTAAAGTAATAACTCTCAGCTCAAAACGTCAGAAAATGTAGCTTAAGTTTCAAATCTTAGAAATATGGCTGAACATTTCAAAAACAGTGTTTAAACTCAGGACTGAAATCAAATAATATACAAAGTAATGCGAAAACAATGATATCAATCCCTGAAGGATTCACATAGTTGGCATGAAGCCCAAACATGGCAATCGGCCCAATATTATGATGATAACAAGTAGTTTCAGTCAAATACGCGTTAATTTAATCAATCGGGATGGAACCAGCGGTGCTCTATGCCACGCCCACTATCCGGCATGCAAGTCACCTCAATATAGCACTACAATGTGCAATCCAGGGTTTCAAACCCTCAGGATATTATTTACAAGTATTACTCACCTCGAACCGGTGAAATCTCTAGCTCGCGGCTCCTTTGCCCCTCAAATCAGCCTTCACGCGCGTCGAATGTAACAAAAGTCAGAGCGAATACATCACAATATGCCAAGGGAACAATACCCAATCGAAAACAATCAAAATATAGCAAAAATCTCGAAACTAGGAAAACCCGAGCCCCAGGCCCACTTCTCAAAAAATCTGGAAATTAACACCACCGGATTCCTTATCTCGCCACGAGTTCATACATACCAAGAACTCTCAAATCCGAGCTCAAATGGCCTATCAAATGCCCAAATCAAATTTCAAATTCTCAAGCCCTAGTTCTTAAATTTTAGGCTTAATTTCCATGAATTTCTAGATGGATTTCACAGTATGAACGAGTTTTAAGTTCAAAAATCTTACCTCCAATCGATTCTCCTTGAATCCCTCTTCATTTTTCTTCAAAAAGCTCTCAAAAAGTACAACAATGGAGGAAAAATGACCCAAAATCGGGGATGAAATGTTTTTAACATTCTGTCCGGGTACTGAAGCTAACACTATGCGATCGCATTAGAGCTTCTGCGATCGCATAGAACAAAATTCCCGGGAACTGTAGCTAACCCTATGCGATTGCATAGAACAAAATTCCAGCTCCAAATTTAACCATATACGATCGCACACCAACTCGTGCGATCGCATAGAACAATTTTCTACTAAAAATTCCGGATCAAATTTACACTGTGCGATCGCATGACTCCCTATGAGATAGCATAGAACAACTAAACAACCCCTCGAAATCCTTCTATGCGATCGCATTCCCTCTCCTGTGATTGCATAGAGCAAAATCCTGTAGCACTGACCTGCAATTTTCTGCAGCAGCCAAAGCCCGAAAAACCTCCTGTTAGCCATCCGAAATCACCCGAGGCCCCCGGGACCTCAACCAAAAATACCAACTCCTCCTAAAACATCATACAAACTTGTTCCAATCATCAAAACGCCTCAAACAACGCCAAAACCATCAAATCACATCGAATTCAAGCCTAAGTTTTTCCAAATACTTCCGAAACACGCATTCGATCAAAAACCCAACCAAACGACGTCCGAATGACCTAAAATTTTGCACACACATCACAAATCACATATCGAAGCTACAGAAACTCTCTGAATTCCATTCCGACCCTCGGATCAAAATCTCACCTATCAACCGGAAATCGCCAAAATACTAACTTCGCCAATTCAAGCCTAATTCTACACCGGACCTCCTAACACAATTCCAATCGCACTCCTAAGTCACAAATCACCTCCCGAAGCTAACCGAAACACCGAAAATCACATCCGAGCCCTATAACTCATAAGTCAATATCTGATTAACTTTTCCAACTTAAGCCTTCCTTAAAGAGACTAAGTATCTCATTTCTTATCAAAACCAATCCAAATCAACTCTAACACACCACATACCGATAACAAAACATGAAGAAAAATAAAATGGGGGAAATAGAGTAGTAACACATGAGACGACGGGTCGGGTCGTCACATCCTCCCCAACTTAAACAAATGCTCGTCCTCGAGCGTACCCACAGTTGTACTAGAAGCAACCTAATAGCTGAATGACCTTACCAAGTATATACCCGGGGTGATCCCTCGTCACCCTAACTTGCATAGGTCCGATAACACAATATAGCTGAAATATCACGGTCCATCTAAACTATAAACCTTAGGACCGCATTTCACTTTCTGAAATCATACGCAAGAACAAAACCTCACATCTATACTCAGAATGAGTCCGAACCAGCTATAATAACCTATATCTGCAACCTCCGTGAAATCACATCATATACCACATAATCCAAGCACTCGAAACGATAACTTCTATTCACAGTAGTTACCCACAACAACCAAATACCGATAGAAAACCTCTTATTCAGCTAAAGTCTTATTCCATCACTTTCATATACTGCCAACGATAAATAAAACACGCGATATACTGTAACCATTCCTCAGGTCACCCATACATGAAGCCACTTCCTTGTTGACTAATACCACAATAGATTTCTGGGCCAAACCTCGATATTAACCCTCTAACAAGCTGAAATCACATCTGTTCGCATTCATTAATGACTCCAATGATCACCTCAAATTCAACAAACCCCCCTGGTGATACGACACCTCAATAAAGGCCTAAGTTACAACTTGCATAATGCACGCACCATTAAGGAACGGTCTGAACATACTCAAATCAGGACAAATGACTCAAACGGAAGAGTTGTACCTCAAGCTCATCAATACCGTTACAACACAAAGTTGAGACCCCATCTCACATTATAGAAATAGAGTACCTGAATCCTCCTCGAAAGGTCATATCTTCACGTGGCCTCGCCATAATGCGCGATCCTATCCAAACACTGTTACACATGAAGCACCTCAAGTCACCATGCTCAAAATAGACAGCCACACACAAATTGATATCTGAAACCAAGCAATCCATTACACCCATGGTAAAACAAATAACACGCGACACTCAACCCGATAGGCCATAACCAATACTCCATACACCGAGAAACACTCAATTACTCTTCCCGCTCGACTTCCTACCTGAATCCTTAATAGAACCGCACCACATGTGCCCATATCCAACAAATCATAACGTCTCACAGCACAGAAAAGCAACTCACAAATCTCCTTAGATCACTATCAAGCTCAATACGATCGGATCAGCCTATTCTTTAACAATACAGCTCGGGACTAACCAAGCTAACTCAAGCTAAATACGTAGCCACATTGGCCTGCCAACGAACTCAATACCAATAAGCCTAAAGCTGCTCCTCCCATTACAATAACTCCTGCCGGAGCCATACGATACGGTGCCCGGCACCAAATAAATACCGAAATCCACAATCTCGCCCGGCGACATGCCCGGCCACAAGAAACGCATCCGAAAAAGTCCCTCAATACCGGAACTGAATCAATGGTAGAAACCTCTCCACTGACAATTGCCACGAAGGTCCAATTAAGAAAAGCAATCCTTCCCAGCCATCCGCTGGTCTTTGGAATACAACCACTCTTCTAGAACATAATCCGATGCACTCCAGCACGCAACCTGTGGCATTTTCCGACATAACCCATAGCACAATAGTCTAGAATAACCCAACACTGAGACAACCAGTCTACACCCCAATATCATATCCAGAATCTAATATACCAAGTAAAGAAAGATCCACTCGAGCTTCCAAATCCCAATAGCCGCTAACTGTACCAATACACACGATCCACAACCGCTACACTGTCTGAACCTGAGAACTCCCAGTCTCCAACTCCATATAGCACACGAATCACTGTACCTGATCCCAAATTCCACAGTATGAATACATATTATACCTCGAGTACCCAATCATTCCACGAAAGATATTCTAAAATTCTCCTGTGCCAACAAACAAACTCAGATATCAGCAGTCGATTTAGCAAGAAAGTGCCGCAATACTACCGAAGTATCATCACTTTAATCACATTACCCTTTCTTGAGACGTATACTATTGTCAAATCACTTCCAATTAGCAGTATCATTTCCTTGGTCATCTGAGGTTACCCGTTGCCTAAAGGTTTTATGAACTTCCTTTCAGAACTGAACCGAAACCTCGCACACGCCAGTCTCGGTCCTCCACAACATACCGCATATACCATACCCTCCAAAGATAACATGAGAACTTTTATCTCCCTTTCCGCGCCACAGAGATCGACACACTCAACTAGTCAAGAACTTTCATTGATCCCATTAAGAAGAAAAATCATTACACACTCCATGCTTCGTATGTCCATAAAAAATATACATCTCCAAACAACGATGAAACCCAACAAGAATTCTCTGTCAGGACTGAATCCTTCTAACTAGACCAAGCTAAACAAGTTGTCAGAACTCAAGAGCTTTGCTACAAAATACCTGTATGAACTCATTGCCCTGGAACACACACAAAGAATTAATCATATCCTTACCATACCGATTCGGTCCACTAACAAGCTACTTCATTTATCTAGGTTTCCTTCTGATTCATTTTCAACTTGATATTCCCTCTTGTTGTAGCACCACAGTTCCTCAACTCAGGCTCACTACACGAGACCCAAGCACAAGACCACACTGTCTAAGACCCACAAGCCACTGAATACTCTCTCAAATATTCCCAGGAACACCACTTTCCCAAAATAATCTACTAGGAAGAACTTCCTGTGAATCCAACTCCGTTACCTTTATTTTCCTGATACTGATGCATAGAATCCCATAATTAACATAAAAATACCACAAGTCTTGACATTTTCCAATAAAAACACAGCCTCTAACCAGATACACAACCTTAAAACACCTGATCGTTACATGTAAAGTCTTGAACACATTAGAATCATTCTCGAAAGTCATTCACTCTTATTCAAACTGCAAATTACTTGACTCAATGAACAAAACCACTTATGCCTTATTAGCACTCTGACACCGCAGGATATGATCTCATTCCAATACAAACAAATATCTTCCTTCTCTATACACTGAGCATTCTTTATAATCAACAGCTCAAGACATCCTATTATTTGCACACATCTACGAAGCACCATATAACCTTTGTCAAAATTTATCTTCACTTGTGCCGTCCTCGGCTAAATTTCTGCAACCAAAACTGATCTGCCATAATATCTCGAAAAGGAACCAACATACCACATAACCGTACAATCAGCTAATCAACTGCAACCTCCCCAACTTGGCTTGAAGCCATATATCAGGACACACTCAATAGCCCATAATACTTTTACTCTAATGATGCCACAATATCATAGTGAGATTAAACTCAAATCGTCTACAAGTTTGTGAAAACACCAATCATCTAGTACCGTAATCCTCTACAAATCTCGCATTCATCCCCACATCAGTTGAGTCCACTCTCTTAAGTGACCCAAATTTTCAAATTTCAGCACGTACCCTTCAATTACACATGAGATCTTCTAACATACACATAAGGATCATACCACTTAAGGACACACCGCAGGAGATATCCCACCCGCTTCGCCTCAATTTAGTATTTCAGCATGCCTTCCACCATTATATACGTTACACAGTCATTTAGTCTTCTTGGGTCTGAACTCATTCTGCCACATGTAATGCACTTCACTCCCCAACTAGGAGACACAAAAATATTCTTCATGCGCCCATATTCGGGCGACACATCAAATCACAATAGGAATCGAATCAATTAACAATTCATCTATTATCCAGCAGACTTTTTCGTCACTACCAAGTCATATAGATACATCTTGCAGTACTAACATACTCATCACATGAATACCAAACCGCCATTCCGGGTAATAGGGACAATACCGAACATATAAGTTCAAAACACTTGCTCACACAATCAGCACCTCGGTGCTCAAGCAATAGGCAAAGATTCGGCCTCAAGTCCTCCAGACTGGCCCAACATCAAACTCACGGAGATCACATCTCGCTCCTTGATCGGGGAATCACAATCCATCATGGCACATACAATACTGAGCGCTCATGTGCGCATATAGACGTGAGGAAGGAATTTCAAGTGTTATATTCCAGCTAACAGAACAATGACGCCTCTTTCAAAATTATTAAACATAAATGAATAGATAAATACAACTTAATGGCAATAATAATCGATATCTACAACCCAACACAGCCCGACCGGGGTGTCACAAGTCATGAGAATCTAAAGAAAATCTGAACACAACTACAGGTCCAATAATATACACAATAAGATATAGAATCAAAAGACGAAGTCCGGTGTCGCGAACGCTGGCGGTCACCTTGCTCAGCTACGATAGCAAATCCTCAAACAGCTCAACCCGCTACCGGATAATAATTTCCTGCAACTGCACGTGAGGTACAGGGAGTAAAGTAAGTAGTCGACCTTAGTGAGTAATGAGAGTAAATAATAACTGAGCATCAAGAAATCACGTAAGGCACTCCATCATGCTATACAGAATAGTGCAACCCTTTGAGAAAATAGTAAAACTGTGAAATCCTTTAGAAAATACCTAAGCTCTGTTAAAACCTCTTTGAAAATATCTTTTTCAACAGTTAAGCAAATGAATTCGAAACAGATAGTGCGAGTCAGCACATAAGTCAGCCCCTAGGGCACAACACTCCACTATTAACTAACACCAGGGTATCCGGTAGACAGTGCAAGAAGTAGCATGGTTGCCAGTGAAATGAGAGTGCTAAATGTCATGCCATATAGTACAAACAGGAACCAATGCATGAATGCGATGCAATGCATATGACCGCTGCGGCACGCAACCCGATCTATTTGGGCACCCGCGCTCACTGTCGGGTTTCAGACACCGGAGGGGATCCTACAGCCCAAGCGCAATATCAACATAGCATCGCTGCGGCATGCAGCCCGATCTATCCTCAGTCCAGAACATGCACGTAAGCCACTCGAGCAATATTAAAGTAATAGCTCTCAGCTCAAAACGTCAGAAAATGTAACTTAAGTTTCAAATCTTAGAAATATGGCTGAACATTTCAAAAACAATGTTTAAACTCAGGACTGAAATCAAATAATATGAAAAGTAATGCGAAAACAGTGATATCAATCCCTGAAGGATTCACATAGTTGGCATGAATCCCAAACATGATAATCAACCCAATATTGTGATGATAACAAGTAGTTTCAGTCAAATACGCGGTAATTTAATCAATCAGGACGGACCAAGTCACAATCCCCCAGCGGTGCTCTACCCACGCCCACTATCCGGCGTGCAAGTCACCTTAATATAGCACTACGATGTGCAATCCGGGGTTTCAAACCCTCAGGATATCATTTAAAAGTATTACTCACCTCGAACCGGTGAAATCTCTAGCTCGCGGCAACTTTGCACCTCAAATCGGCCTCCACACGCGTCGAATCTAATCAAATTCATAGCGAATACATCACTATATATCAAGGGAACAATACCCAATCGAAAACAATCAAAATATAGCAAAAATCTAGAAACTAGCAAAACCCGAGCCCCGGGCCCACTTCTCAAAAAATTAGGAAATTAATACCACCGGATTCCTTATCTCTCCACGAGTTCATACATACCAAGAACTCTCAAATCCGAGCTCAAATGGCATATCAAATGCCCAAATCAAATTTCAAATTCTCAAGCCCTAGTTCTTCAATTTTAGGCTTAATTTCCATGAATTTCTAAATGGATTTCACAATCAGAACGAGTTTTAAGTTCAAAATTCTTACCTCCAATTGATTCTTCTAGAATCCCTCTTCATTCTCCTTCAAAAATCTCTCAAAAGTCCAACAATGGAGGAAAAATGACCCAAAATCGCGGATGAAAAGTTTTTAACATTTTGTCCTGGTACTGTAGCTAACACTACGCAATCGCATTAGAGCTCCTGCGATCGCATAGAACAAAATTCCTGGGCACTGTAGCTAACCCTATGTGATTGCATAGAACAAAATTCCAGCTCCAAATTTAACCATATGCGATCGCACACCAACTCCTGCGATCGCATAGAACAATTTTCTACTAAACATTTCAGATCAAATTTACGCTGTGCGATTGCATGACTCCCTATGCGATCGCATAGAACAACCAAACAACCTCTCGAAATCCTTCTATGCGATCACATCCCCTCTCCTGCGATCGCATAGAGCAAAATCCTGTAGCACTGACCTGCAATTTTCTGCAGCAGCCAAAGTCCGAAAAACCTCCCGTTATCCATCCGAAATCACCTCGAGGCCCTCGGGACCTCAACCAAAAATACCAACACCTCCTAAAACATCATACAAACTTGTTCCAATCATCAAAACACCTCAAACAATGCCAAAACCATCAAATCACATCGAATTCAAGCCTAAGTTTTCCCAAATAATTCTGAAACACGTATTCGATCAAAAACCCAAACAAACGATGTCCGAATGACCTGAAATTTTGCACACACATCACAAATCACGTATCGAAGCTACATCAACTCTTGGAATTCCATTCCGACCCTCAAATCAAAATCTCACCTATCAACCGGAAATCGCCAAAATACTAACTTTGCCAATTCAAGCCTAATTATACACCGTACCTCCAAAATCAATTCCGATCGCACTCCTAAGTCAAAAATCACCTCCCGAAGCTAACCGAAATAGTGGAAATCACATCCGTGCCCTATAACTCATAAGTCAATGTCCGGTTGTCTTTTCCAACTTAAACCTTCCTTAAAGAGACTAAGTATCTCATTTCTTATCAAAACCAATTCAAATCAACTCTAACACACCACATACTGATAAAAAAATATGAAGAAGCATAAAATGGGGGAAACAGAGCAGTAACGCCTGAGACAACGGGTCGAGTCGTCACAGGCATTGTGTCCCATTTGGTACAAAGACACCCTCTTTACTATTGTAATTCTTCAAGTTGTGCTGAAATTGTATGTGTTGTGATTATTTGAGTCATATGCAAACCCTTCTTGGTAAATGAAAGTTTTGTAAGAATGCTTGTGATAAGTAATTGGCTTATGATAGTATAGATTGGTAATGATTAATTTACATGTGTATATTGAATCAAAGTGGTTAAACTATATGGGACTCATTGTAGTAATCAAACTATGTGCAAAAGTTCGTCAAGTGATTGAATATGTGTAATTGTTGAGGTAATGAATAGTACACCATTTTTAGGGATGATAGGAATTGTGTAATGGTGTTTGAAAATATGTTTCGGGGGCTCTCTGACAGGTAGATATGTCCATAATACAAAGGAAACTCTAGCGAAATTTTTCTAAAAATATGGGAGTTAGTGAAAATTTTGAGAGTCTGCATATCATGTCTTTCAAAACCAACTGATTTTCAAAAAAAAAATCCTCATTCGAGGACGAATGATTTTAAGTGGGGGAGGATGTAAGGCCCCGTAGAAATTTGTGCTCAAAACCTAGTTGCTTGTGGTGTCTAGATCCGAATAACTCACTGCGGTTCGGACCCTTGGTATTGATCCAAGCTCTTAAAAATCAAGAATCAAAATTTTTTCAGAAAATTGCCATTGTGCGGTCCAGAATGCGGTCGCAGATCAAGTATGCGGACCGCATTTTTACCGCAAAGTTAACCAGTTAGTTAGTTAAAATTGAAGTTGAAAATGCGGTGTATTATGCGATCGCATAATCAATATGCGGACCGCATAATCGTCGCATAAATTCCTCAAGGATTTGTGAAGGCCAATTCTACGGTGCATTATGCGACCACAGAACAGGAATGCGGACCGCATTTCTGTCGCAAACCTAGGCAGAAAAGATAGATTTTAGGAGCACTTGTGCGGTCAATTATGCGGACCGCATTTCCACTCTGCGATCGCAGAGTGCGACCGTAGACCCGACTCGGCTCCATATTTTCTAATTTTTCAACCCGATCTCTTCTTCAATAAAACACCCCAACCCTTCATTTTTACACATCTTTCTGGATAAAACTAGAGAGAAGGGAAAGAGGGTTCTTGAGAGAGAAAGTCTCATCTTCATCAATTTGATTTTCCAATTTTGCCCAGGCCCGGAAATTCTTGAGTATTATCTTCATCTCCATTCTTGAAGGTAAGGTCCCCAACTCTTTTTCATTGATTTTTAGATTTTAATGAAAAGGGAGATTCTTATGCATTGATTCTTGGTAATAGGGGTCGAAACACTCATGCATGTCTATTAAAACCTAAAATCTAGTAAGAGTAATTAGGTGGGAGTAAAGAATTATGTAAAGGAGGGTTGATAACCTAAATATGTTCGGGTAGTGATTGTGAAATTTGATTCTAAGAAATATGTATTAATTTGTGCACTAGATTGACATTGCCAGGCTTTTTGGTAAAGTTGGAAGTAGATATTAAAAGGAAATTCAGCTCCAGATATGTATGGCTAACCTTGATCTTTGTAGAATCACCTTGTTTGGTGTACGAATGTTTGGTATGTGATATCTGCGTGGCTTATTCATGAAATTATTGTGATTATGCTTGTGGTAATAATTGAGGAACAAATGACGAAAGAAAATCATAAATGATGCAACTGGAATAACTGTGATAACCACATCTATGGCTTATTGTGGGCAATTGTCGTAGTGATGTAAAACACATGTGAGTTGTTGGATATGACGGAAAATAGTATTGATGGTTATGGAAATACTTGTAAATTGTTGTTGTTATTTCTTAAGAAGTGTTGTTGTTGATCTTTGTGAATTGTTGATTGTTGTTGTGTTGTTGGTGAATTGTGACTGTACGGTGGGATCGGGTTGCGTGCCATAACACGAAGTTATAAAGTGCGGGTTGTGGTGATAAGGGTGGCCGAGGTAATAAGGGTGTCCGAGGTAATAAGGGTGGAAAGTAATCGAAATCACTATTGAAATAAACATTGAGCAAATTGTGAAATCATTGATGTGGAATTGTGGAAGGGGGAAACAGGAGAGACTAAAAACCTGTTGGCTCGATTGTTCCTTTTCTTATGCATTTGATTGCTGTTTCTATTACTTTTACCTACTTGTATATGGCTTGAGTTTACTTGGAGCAAGTTTGTTCATACATACCAGTACAATTCAAGTGTACTGACGTCCTTTTTGTCGGGGGTGCTACATTTGTGTTATAATTGTAGGTGGATCCATAGCAGGTACCCCAATCCACCGACCGAAGCTCTTCATCACTTCCCGTCAGCTAAATTGGTGAGCCCCTTTCCTTTCGGGGCCATGCGTGGCACATGCCGTTTCTGTTTTGGGATCTCGTTTTGGTATTTGTATAAGGTATAGCTGGAGCCTTGTTACCGGCAAGTACTATATCATTCCTTTTTTCATGTTTAGAGGCTCCGTATACAGGAAATGTGGGTCATGAACTTATGTAATATGTATCTTTCACGTTGGGCTATGTAAAGTGTAAACCACGCTAAGAATCATGTACAATATGTATGTTTTGTAAAAAAAAGGTTTTTTGATTGTAAATGGTTATTTCTCTTGGTTAATAAGTAATGAAAAATGCGGGGTAACACGTGGGGTAGGAGAGGCATCCAGGTCCGCTTGACTGGAGTTACCCGGTCGAGCGCCGGTCATATCCCTCGGATTCGGGGCGTGACATCATAGCAGTTTATATACAGTTCAGATAATATCAAAGCGGTAAAAAGCAACATTTGGCATATTAGGCCCAGACATGTAATTAAAACTAGATAATAAATAAAGCCAACTATAAAAATTATTCTAAGCTCGAATTCTTAAATCCTGAACCAGAATTTCTGGGTTCTTGTCGCCAGCAGAGTCGCCAGAGCTGTCACACCTCCTTTTTCCTACTTCTCGCAAGGGTATAAGGGAGTTTTTCCAATTAAAGTGACAAACGAAACAAGATTATTTATTAAAGAATCGGAGTCGCCACTTAGGATAATTTATGGTGTCCCAAGTCACCGGTTTTAAATCCCGAATCGAGGAAAGATTGACTCTGTTTTACAATCCGCGAAACATAAAAATTCGGGTAAGGAATTCTGTTAACCTGGGAGAAGGTGCTAGGCATTCTCGGGTTCTGTAGTTTTAGAATGGCCGCTCAACTGTTATTATTGTCCTATTTATTTGAGTTTAAGACATCTTTTAAACCTATGTGCATTTATTCCTTTTAAATCGCTTTCTAATAATCCAATTGTTGATTACACATTTGTGAATCATGTCACGAGAACCGTACCCCCGATCTACAAAGGATTTATTTTATTAACAAGATCAAATTGTGGCCAGGTCTCATAAATGTACCCCCGGATTTTAGAAATTATGTGTCACAACCACGTCACGGGAACCGTACCCATAGCCATGGAAATCAATTAATTAACGCGCCTAAAGCAACTGTCAAAGCATTTTTTAAACTAACTTTGTGAGGGCCTTATGTTGTGAATCTTATTTGTGTATGGCGCACATAGAATTATTTTAAAGGAAAAGCTTTGTATATATACGTTTGAAGGCCAACTAAAGATATTCCTATTCATTTAATAAAAAACAAGCATCACAACCACGTCACGGGAACCGTACCCGTAGTTGTGATAGTTTAATTACGTGCCTAAAGCAAACTACGAGTTTCATTTTTAAATAGCTAGATGTGATATTTATGAGGGTCGTGGTTTATTTGATTAAAATGGCACACCCCAATTATTGGTTAAGGACAATACGTGATTGAAAAAATTTAAGAAGTTTGATCATCAGCAAGAGAGCTAGTGATACATGCCAATCTTTGCATTGTATTTGGGCCAGCTTTAAGCCCAAATCACGTACAGCAATAGTAGAACAAACGAGGATAAAGGGGATTGGGCTTGACCAATGGTATAGATGAGTATTGGGCTTAATTGAGCCCCAGAAATGAAATTGGGCAAAGGGTCAATGAGCTTCAAGTGAGCAATATGATATGGACCAAGGAAAAGGACCCCTAGGCCTGAGATTTGGCCCAAGATCTAAAGAAGACTGGATATGGCAGTTTTGGGCCTTGTGTGAGGCAAACTAACTCAACAATTCCAAAGCTAAACTTGTTGCCTTAGGCACTTACATATAATACTAAACATGGAGACATTTGCTGAAACTAGCTGCAGGCCACATGCATTTGAGACTTGAAACTACTACTAAGTTACTATTAAATTCATGCGTATGATGTATAATGAAATACTCCAGATATTGAACTAAGTATTACAATGCATCATTAGTTCCTAAATTTATTCAAGTACTAAAATCAAGATCCAAAAACAATAGAGTCAGGATAAGAGATAATCTCGAGCTGAACTTCACTACTAACTTGAACAAAACCAACCAAACAAAAAAATGTTCCCAAACCCTTGCTGTAACGGCCTAGTAATGTATGCTTAGCAAGGAAAGTTTTAGCCAAACCAATATCATGATAAGTTACAGTCCAAATACAAAACTAGCATGAAACATATTATCAATAGAATGAGTGAATAAAAGAACAAATTACAGAGTTGAGCTACTGAAAAGCATAAACAAAGGTAGATTCCAAAGTACATCAGCTAATATTAATACTAAGTCTCCACATTCAATTAACAACCTTCAAGTTGAGCTTCACATTTGATAGGGTCCAAGAGATACCTGGTACAGGGTTTAGAGCAAAAGAAAATGAAGAAATCAGCAGCAACAGGAGACTGTAAACCAGCAGTTCAGCACAAATAATCTCAGCTTCCTTTGATCATTCGTAACCCAGGCAACATGAATTCTTTGAAAGTATGGAAAAATTCTAAATAACTATGAAGAATCAAGAGCGGAACCAAAGCAAGTCTAGCCCAAAATGCAAGAAATATTCAGTAATTTTTTAGAGTATCTAAAGGCTTTTTCAGAGGTTTAATGCAGAGAAAAGGAGGCTGGGACACTTTCAGTCATTTCTTACTTTTAGTCTTCTAGCCTCTCCTCTAAATGAAAGAAAATGAAACTTATATAACCAGCTCCTGGGGCAACAAAATCTGATTCTGTACTTCACCAT
The DNA here is from genome assembly GCA_026770625.1 of Nicotiana glauca. Classification (NCBI taxonomy): domain Eukaryota; kingdom Viridiplantae; phylum Streptophyta; class Magnoliopsida; order Solanales; family Solanaceae; genus Nicotiana; species Nicotiana glauca. The sequence continues at coordinate 20,322 of MU698049.1, forward strand.
TTACCGCTTCCCCAATTATTTTTTTTTCATTTTGGACCCTGTTCTCCTAAACTATTCAGTAATTCACCCCAAACCCCACCTTCTTAGAAGCTTTCTAATTAGTTAGGCAAAATTCCCTTTATCTAATCTCCCTAAACTACCCCTTAAATAGTTGCTATTTACCTTCAAGAAATCAGGCATGGCCCAAATTAAGCCAAAAACCCAAACCAAATGACTGAGCTTTTTGAACTAGGTCAGAGATGACCCAAAATCCCAATCAACCAAAGCGACTCAAATCAAAATCAATTTCGCTGGTTTATGAAAGGAATAAAAAGAATAAAATTCAGAATGAAACGACTTCAAAATCAACAGCATGACTGAACCAAGCAATTTTTTGGACTAGTCGAACTAAGTTAGAATTAAACCAATTAAAATGACCCAATGGAACTTAATGACTCTTAAATGAACACAAGTAGTTTAATGGACTTAAGAAAAAATCAGAACCCACTGACTTGAACAACACATAGCAGAAAATGAACAAACGAGTGGTAAAAAATAAAACAAGGTTAAAGAGGGACTGACGAGATATGGGACAAGAAGAAACATACATACAATCAAAAATGAGAAGCATATACTATTTTACCATAAACACACAAGTGAGTCGATGAACAACATCGCTTGACAAACTTGCCGGCATTCTCCGATTTGATCCGAAATTGGTATTAATCGCATGTTCTCATTGAGAACAAGTGAACAATACAAATTTCAACCTTAATCGTTCTTGGAAGCTCGAAGACTTGGGAGACTTTTCTTTTCTTTGTTCTTAGATCCGACATTGGTCAGATTTGGTGAGGATTCGGGGAGATATATCGGTGGATTGGGAATCAAGTGTAGGTAGTGGTTGTGTGGTAGGGATTTGGGGTCAGATTTAGGTTGCACCGCTGGTGTAGGGGATTTGGGATCTAAGGGCGGCGGGTTCTAGGGTTCTTGACTTGAGAGAGATGAAGGAGAAGATGAATAGGTCCTTGGTTGTTCTAAGGATATTCGGATAATTATAAACGAAAAAAGAGGTACTTTCATGGCCGTTGGATGAGATGAAATGAATGGCCAGGAATAACTCAACCCTACTGAACTCAAAACGATGTAGTGTTCCCCCATACTACGTCGTTTCAGGGTCTGATGGACTAAAAGCTTGGACCGGGTGGGCTTCGATTGTTTTGCGCGTGAATTTGAAAGGGAAATCCGTTTGGGCTTTATTGAATTGGCTCTAATAGCCTTTCTGATTCTCTTTTCTTTTTCTTTTCAATTTTCAATTACTTTTTTTTCTTAATTAATTTAAACCTAAATTAACTCTTAAACTAAATTAACTTACACAATCAAGCTAATAATCCACCATAACAATTATAAAAATTAATTAACTCCTAAATTAAAAGAAAAACTACAAATTTAAAATTAAAAAGGTTAAAAATGCAAAGTGAGCTATTTTTTGTGATTTTTATATTTTAATAAAACAAATAATTTACTAATTAACTTAAAAATGTAAAAATAAATCCCAAATGCAATGTAGGGCATTTGTTTTTGTATTTTTCATGATTTAAATAAAACAAACATGAATAGAAAACTGCAAACAATTAACAAAAATCCTACAAAAAATTTACGAAATTGCAAATAATGGAAAAAATTTATTTTCTTGAATTTATGGGAGTAATTCATATAGGGCGAAAATCACGTGCTCAAAGATGCATGTTTCTTCTTCTATCCTTGGAAATTAATAATTTGATACTTCAGTTGCAGAGAAAGATGAAGGCCCTGGAACGCCTTTGGGGCGAAGTTGGTCAGGCCAAATATGAGTGTAATGAGCTAAAGGCTTAGATAGATGCCCAAGTTGCGGCCAAGAAGAATTCTTTAGCCAAGGCTTCTGCCCTTGAGGTGCTACTCCAGAATGCTCGTGAAAACAGCTCGGTCGAAACGAGTAGGATTGTAAGGCCCGAGTCTGACCTTTTGAAGATGAAGGCAGAGGTTGTGGACGCTCGAGATGAAGCTGAAGAGATTCGAGCTAAGGCTGATAAGAAAGTGTCCGTCTATTTAAAAGACGTTGCCGACACTCGAGCTCGGTTGAGAGGGGCTTCCGATCGGGAGAGCAGAAGAAATGAATATGCCCGGTGCAAATCCCGGAGGGAGACCCTCGAAAAGATCCACGCTAGGGGCTTCGATCTCTTGGAAGATATAGAGCAAGTCAAGGCGGATGAATACGATTCAAAGTTTCTCGTATCCGATGCCGAAGATATTGAGAAAAAGGCCGATGGAGGCACAGTCCCTGATGGGAAAGTAGACTAGGCTTTTTCTTTCTAATTCTACGTATTGTGTTCTTTGAGAACTTTGTAAATGAAGCTTTATATTATTTCACATATACTTATAAAAAGAGGCCTTTCGATTTTACTCTTTCATGAATTTTCCGTTGCTTGTGTATGCCTTTCCTTTGTTTTGAATTTTGATGTTTTTTTAATGATTAGCCAGACGAGTTGGATTTCAAGGTAAAAACCCTTTGGTTTATAAATCGGCCATGTGGCTCGTTGGGCTGGCTCGTAGGCTCTTACGTAATTCCCCTTAGGCACTTTTTAGTTAACCGTTTTGGGCTCAGGCTTCGAGTCGGGTTTTGACTCGAGCTCATTGACCCTTAAGTTTTTAAATTTTAAGCTCACTCTTAGGCTCTTACGCGTTGGGTCGGAACTACCTCTAATATAGGCTGGCACTTAGTTTCTTACGCGTTGGGTTGGTACAACCTCTAATATAGGCTGGCGCTTAGGCTCTTACATGTTGGGTCGTTACGACCTCTAATATAGGCTTAGGATCTCATGTGTCGGGTCGGTACGACGTCTAATATGGGCTTTATTTTTCCCTCGTTAAAGAAAGTTTGAAGTTGTTTTGTGTTCGTCCGACTCTTCAATGGTTTGATAAGAACCCCGATTGTAAGTCATTACATGACGATAAATTAGCACCTGGGGATGTTTCGCTTGATGGTTAAATTGTTTCAAAGCCTTTTCATTATTTGGAGCTAACATGATCGAAGCTCTTTTTCTTATGCCAAGGGTAGCCTGATTAATCGGTTCTTTTCAAAGTATTTTTGATGTAATTGAAGGCCTGTGATTTTATGGCGATGGTTGGGCATCGTAGAGTCGCGTTAGTTTGGCTGGATCCTTATGACCATAGTCAATATATTTGTTCGTAGCCTTTTAGTACTCGAGTGAGGTAGACTCGGCGTCTATATCGAGGGTATGCCTTTTTAGGGGTCTTATAAGTTTGAATATATAGCCTTGACTTTAATATCAGGATTATGCCCTTTGTACGGTCTTACAAATTTTAACATGCCTTACTTAAGGTCTTATAGATTTTTTAGTTACTTGGCACAAGTATAACTCATGCTTTGCTTGAGGTCTTACAGATTTGGTGTTGCCTTTTGGAGGTTTTATGAGTTCGCGGCTGCCCGCATGGGGTCTTATGGCCTCAATTGTTTGACAGATCGATGGGGCGACAGTCGGCAACAGTCCCTGATACATCAAAAGTTTTCGGCTCTAGAGATTCTCTTTGTAAAATTGATGTTGCCTCATTGAGGGCTTACGAGTTCGAAGACCCGGAGGTCTTATGGCTTCGAGTTTTGATGTCAGTCCCCTAGTGTTTGGGAAATTCCTAGCCCTGGGCCGTTTTTCTTCTGCAAAAATAACAAACTTCTTTGAAGCGCGAAGCATTTTTGGTGGTAAAAGAGACTTCTTTGATTACTTGGTGCAAGTATACATGTTTTCGTTGTCAAGGGTTTGAATTATCTATGAGGACACGATTTATTTGACTGTTTGGCCCAATATATCATTTTCCTATCGAGACCCTCTTTGGCTCATATTGACTTCTCCGGGGAGATAATCTCCCGGGGGGGATGTCCCCCAGTATTCGAGGTTGATTGAAGAGAAGCCTTGAATACTTGTTAATTTCTCCTTAGGTAGCATATATATGTTGCCTCGTTAAAAACCTTGCCGGTAAAACCCTTCTTAGGATAAAATCCGATTGAAGGAAAAGTGTGCAACACATGCTTTAAAACCTAAGGTCTTCAAGCTGGAAGGTGATTCGATTGTTCTAACCGAACACCTGCACACAGGTTAGTGTAAGACGTAAATAAAAAGGGAGACGGTTATACCTCAGTAGAGATGGCGCTTCGAGCCTCAATATTCTTCAACTATTTGCTCTGGGGATGTGGTACGGTCCTTTGCTAATTAACTCGGGTACAATCAAGAATGTAGCTCGTAATTGCTATTTCGCTGTTTGCTTATCCTAAGTTCATGTCTCAAGCTTACCTCAGAAATTAGCTCCTTCTATGTTGAAGGTGTCAATGCCGGTGCTACATTATGCACTGCAAACATCTCTCATAATTTAATGAAGGGTTGACGGTACTACTCTCATGCAGTGTATCCATGGACTTCCGAGCAAGGCATTGTACCTCATGTCTCCTTAGATGACATGAAACTTGACATTTTGGGTTGTGCCGGCAACGTTGACTGGGAGGGTGATTTCCCCTTTCATTTTTTGCTCGGCATATTGAATCCGTTGAAAACTTGAGAAGCGGGCACGATATGGTCGAGTAGTCCGAGTTGCTCCACCACCCTCGGCCTGATAATATTGGATGAGCTACCTGGATCCACAAGAACACGCTTAATTTGAAATGTATTCACAAGAAAAGAAACTAGCAATGGATCGTTATGAGGCTGAGACAGGGTCTCGATGTCCTCATCGCTGAATGTGAGAGCGTCCTCGGGTTGTAACTTCGAGTTCGCTTTCCCCTGGTGGTGGATATTTTTATTTGTTTGACAATAGGTTCCTGTGGGATTCGATTCCTCCAACGATCACGAGGATGACATGTTGAGGTTTTTCTGTTTCATATTTCCTGTTCGCCTCTCTTTCCTGAAATTGATTTTTGGCTCGATCGTTGAGAAACTCTCGAAGGTGCCCTTTGTTGATAAGTTAGGCTACTTCTTCTCTGAGCTATCTGCAATCTTCAGTCCTATGACCGTTTGTGCCATGAAATTCTTACACCAAGTTAGGGTTCCTTTACGTTGGATCTGATAGTATGGGTTTTGGCCACCCGGTGTCTCTGATTTTACCGATGGAATATACGATGTACGAAACATCAGCGCTGAAGTTGTAGTCAGATAATTGGGGTGCCTCTATCGTTCCTTTGTGTCTGTCAAATCCGGCTCTGCTCACGAGTCCCCAAGGATTCTAACCTCGATCTGCCCTTCGGTTATTTTGGGTATGTTACGCTTTGGGGCGTTTCTTCGATCTTCGGTGTATGGTTGGTACCTTTTCTTGTTTGTCGTTGGTTCCTTTGCCAGGAGCTTGCTAGGATATACTGAGCCCAAGGGGGATCCTACTTGGTTGTCATTGACCTTAATCTTTGATTGATATAGGTTGTGGACATCTGACCAAGTGACGGCGGGATATTCAACCAAGTTCTGCTTTAGCTGCTTTAAAGCTACTGAGCTTCATTCATGTGGTAATTCCATTCTCTCCATTTGAAAGGGAGATACGAACTCCCATAACATCTCTTTTTCTCTCTATTTGATTTTGAAGACGTCGGATTTCCTTGTAGCAACCTTGATGGCACCGGCATGTGCCTTTATAAAAGAATCTTCCAGCATGACAAATGAGTCCATCGAATTCGGGGACAGGTGTGATACCACATCATGGCCCCTTTTGAAAGTGTTTCTCCGAATTTTTTCAACAGGACGGATTCAATCTCGTGATCCTTTAGGTCATTTCCTTTCACAACACAAGTGTAAGTAGTGATGCACTCGTTGGTGTCTAAGGTTCCATTGTAATTCGGAAGATCTAGAAATCCAAATTTCTTCGGGATAGGCTTTGGAGCAGAATTCAATGGGAATGGATTATGTAGAAATTTCTTTGAATCTACACCCTTCAGAATCGGGGGTGTGCCCGAAATCTGATCGACCCTTGAATTGCAGGTCTCCACCTTTTTATCATTGGTTTCTATCTTCTTTTCCCCGATTCAATCCTCTTTGTGAGGTCCTCAAGCATCTTTATGTTAGTAGGATCGGCTCCTGACCCATTGTTGCTTGACCTTTCTGGTACCTGTTCGGCTCGAGGAGCCGTTTTCGGTGCTGCTGTGCTTGGAGTTTTTTGGTGGCTTTGCAGTTGAGCAATCGCCAGTTATTGTGCCTGCAACATCTCAAAAATGACATGAAGGCTAACCTTTTGTTTCTCTCGTGCCGAGGTTTTCTTAGCTTCTTGTTGGTTTTCTTGGCATATACTCCTATTAGTGTGGGAGCTTATATCGACGTGTTGGGCGTTACGTGAGACCACATCCACGAGAATTGGTTCTGGTGCATCCTTAAGGTTTCGCGGTGGTACAGTGATTCGTGGAACAACTACACCATTCTCTCCATGGTCCTCAGGACCGTTGTTTTCATGTGCATTCACTGGGTTAGACATTATGACATGAAATCAAAGATTCTTGGACAAAAAAAGCATCAAGAATAACTTTTATTTTTCGGTAAACCAGCACGAATACAGTCATTATTATTTTTAGCCCCACGGTGGGCGCCAAACTATATACCTTGAAAATGGTATTGACAATTAGATTTGATTTTGTGGTTCTAAAAATACGTGATTTATTTTATGCTAGTTGTTAAGTAGCAGAAGCTAAGTGTGAGTTAGAAAAATGAGATAAGAGGTTGAGGATAGTATATAATGAAAATCGAATGGCCGAGAGTCAGGGTCTCGGGATAGCATATGCTGGGCCTCAAGGTCGAGCTAACGAGCTTAACAAGGGGTGATCGGTGAAGGACTAACAATTCTAAGGGCCTCAATAATGTCTCTTTATGATCAATGATGAGTAATAAATGAAGAACAATCAGTGAAACACAATAAATGTAAGCAATAAATCAAAGAGAAGACAATGGGGAATGTTAAGTTATAGAACAGAGAATGTTTCTGTTCTTGTATTGAATATCATATCTCTTTACAAAATGACATGGGTCTGCTTTATATATGAGGTAGAATCCCAACATAGTACATGTGCATTTATTACAAATATAGACAGCTACTACAACCATTTAATGTCATGGTACGGATTTATACTAGTCTAGTAGACCTGGTCATCTCTAACCACATGCTTTGGTAATTTCCTGCTTTTCCATCATAGCCACCGATTTGCACTGCCCCGAGGTAGAACATAGGGAACCCTCGGGGACCGAATCTCGAGCTATTAAATGTAGTAATGATCCTAAAATCGGACTCTCTGATTTTAGCCGTATATAACCTTGTTATTCTATCATCTCATCTGTTCATGGGTCTCAGAAAAATACATAAGTTGAAAAAGTTTACTTCATGATATTACTCAAAGACATAATAGTCTTATGACGATCCAAGAGATTTTATTGACATAATTCTCATGCATTGCATACATTTACATTGACCCATACCAGATGGCGTTATATATATATATATGTGATATGGGAGAAGGTTACGAGTTATATACGCACCACCACCTGATCAGCTGGTATACATTGATGATTTATCCCACAGTGGCCGAGATTGTTACGCCCCGCAATAGTGCGTCGATATTATGTTTTACAGTATTAAATTACTACGATGTTACATCCTGTAGTATTGTACGTTAAATTTGTCGTAAGATAATTGGCATTAGTCCAAGAAAAAAGATTATTTGGAGATTATAAGGGATTATGCTATTTTAAACAAATGATGAGTAAATTTATGAAGATGAGAGGAGAAGCAAGTCAAAAATAATAAAATTTTTCGTCCAAGTTTGGCATATTGGGATAAAATACAGGCCGAGTATTAATGATCGATATTTATAGAGTAATACCATAAAAGGTACCATATGGCCATGATAGTAGGATGTATAAAGTGTATTAAAAAATAAGTATAGTTTTTAGTAATTTTAGATAATTCTTAATTATACGGATAATTGATTAATTATCGGATAACAAGAATTACCTAGTTAATTATTAAATTATGAGATAGGATAACCCCCCCCCCCCCCCCAAAAGTGGAAAAAAGCCACAATACAAAGAGAATGACTTACTAGTTTTAGATTAGGTGGCAAAACCATGTTAGTTACATAATATTTCACTTTGAATATATTCAATACAAAACAAAGGCAACAATCCCATTTTTAAGTTAAGGTTGATGGATTAAGAGAAGTTCTGGCAAGATTGTTCGTTTGGTTGCCCCTCTCGGTCACTTTTTGCAGCCAACGCTCAATCAATGTTTACCAATTTAAATTATTCTTTAGCTAAGTTCACTACGTTAGTGATGATTTTCATTCTTTAACAAAAATCCAACGAGATTTCTTAGCACACTTGCAACGTGAGATTTTGCGGTTCTAAAGGTGCATGGTGCAACATTTTTCTAAGAATATCACACGAATTTTTCCCTACAGGTATGATAAGGCTATCTTTTCTTTTTTTTTGGCATGATCCGTACGATACAAACGAAACGAGAAAATGCATAACTTCCATAAATGACTCTATTCATAGAAGTATTAGGGGTGCCTATATTCTTGAATTCCCATGTGTCCTATTATTTTATCATCTATTCATGGGTCTCAAAAAAGTACGTAAATTGAAAAACTTTACTTCATGATATTAATCAAAGGTATAATGGTCTTATGGCATACCGAGGAATTTTATTAACATATTTTCACATGCATTTCATGCATTTACATATACACATTGACCCATGACCAGATGGTATTATTTATATATATATATATATATATATATATATATATATATATATATATATAT
>MU698049.1:29490-45107 GCA_026770625.1 Nicotiana glauca
TGTGTGTGTGTGAGATATGGGAAAAGATTATGGCATTATATACGCATCACCACCAGATCAGCTGGTATACGTTGATGATTTGCCCACAGTGGTCGAAATGATATGATGGGATGCCCTCAGAGGCTTGATAATGTTATTAACGTATGTACCCATGCATGGTATGATATTTATACGCATATGCATGACATTATAATAGTAAATGATTCCCAGAGTTATTCAGATACACATGTTGAGTCTTTTGCTTCATGTTTCTCTTATGTCTACTAGGTACTGATTTTCATTCCTTACATACTCGGTACATTATTTGTACTGACGTCCCTTGTCCCAACCTTTATGATATTATTTATTCTTAGAGGCTTGTAGATATATGTCATGTATACGGATACTTATATGGTCTTATCGGCCTAGTTTCGGGTATATAAAGAATCATGCCGGCCTTATAGGCCCGTACTTCGTATGTATAAGTTTGTATTCCCCCATGCTTTACTTCGGTTCATTTACCTATTATAGAATGATATGAAAGATACGTTATGTTGGTACTCGATTGAGTAAGGTATTGGGTGCCCATCGCAGCCTAACGGTTTGGGTCGTGACAAAAGTGGTATCAAAGCAGTTCTGTCCTAGGGAATCTACAAGTCGTGTCTAGTAGAGTCTTTGTTATGGGTGTGTCGTGCACCACACTTATAAGCAGGAGGCTACAGGGCATTTAGGATTGCCACTCTTTCTTGTTACTCTAGATCGTGTAGTAGAGCTCAGTTGTAAGAATTCAAATTCCTCAATTCTATATTATTCGTAATAAGATGATACCTACATCCATAAAGACGGTTGGTAAATACATGGCTATGGAAAAGTTGATTCAGAGGAACTCGACTTTGCATCATGCTTATGATAAGTAAATGTGAGATCTTCAGCGGATCATGTGCGTACTGAAAGGTGTAAGCCTCTTAATAAGGAGTCTTGAAGCAACAATACCTATCCTCCTTAACGGTGAAAGGTAGTAAGAGATTCAAAAGATAAATACAAGTTTCAACAAGCAAAACAAGCAAGATGAAGAAGAGTACAAGACGCCCAGTTAATGAAGGTTAACAGTGTTTATAATTCAGGCGGAGGAATATAAGATGATGCCCTATGGGGACTAACATGTGTAGTTTAAGAAAAGGATGGAACATCAGGATCCATCTAGGGATAGAGTAACTCAAAATGGTGAATGGATTGTTTGTGTTAGTTGACATTTCTGAAGGGTATTATAAATGTGCTAATAGATCTTCTTGTGAGACACCCAAATGGTGCGTTGTAGAATATTACAATTAGATGTGAATACTAGCATGATCGGAATTTTTTTTCCAGAAGATAGGCACTGAAAGCCTGGAAGGGATAAATATTACCTTAGTGTGACTCTAGTCCCTAGTAGAGCAAGGACATCGAGCAACCCGAAGAGCCGATGGATGAAGTAAGGGGAGAAAAAAGGAAAAGAATGTCTGGCTGAAGTTTTCACAAGAAAGGGATAGGTAGAAATATTAGCAGAGTAATGAGAAGAGAGACAATGATGAATTATGAGTAAAATTCGATACATGGATGGCAACGGTATATCAAAAAGATGATGGTATTACCAGGTCCATAGTCGGGTGAAGGAAGAGATGAGAGGTGATACGCCATAAAGTCATATCTTTATTTCAAGAAGTTCGTGACTCTAACGTAAGTACCAATAGGAAAAGATCAGTTTGGACGGGTGAACAAGGTAAAGTAAACATGAATTAGGGATTTAGTGATTTGATAATGGTCGATATCATAAGAATTTCCGATTTCATATCAGAAATAATAGAATGGACAACAGAAGAAGATTCATGAGAAATTCAGAGAATGGTCATTCAGGAAGGCGGTTCCCTAAAGCGAGCAATGTGAGCAAAGTTTAAGCTTAAGGGACTATATGTGCTAGTTACACTAAGTGCCACCATTGCGAGTGAGGAATTTTGTTATCCTTGGTACAGAAGGATTACTGCAAGGCGAGTAAGGGCCATTGATGATGCGAAAGGACGCCAAAGATGGAGAGGAAAAACATCTATAGGCAGGTCGTCGGAGCTCCAAGTCTTAGTATTCCAGTAAAAGGGGTGGGAGATATGGAATCATAAAGGAAGAATGCGATAAAAATAAGAAAGGGACGATATAGCACTACAAATGTGCTATTATTACAGAACGTTATGCAGGCACGGTGTAAGAAAAAGGAGGTAAGGGTTCCAGCTCGGAAGTTTATTGATAAATAAGGAGCCAGTGCAAGAGCTAAGTTAGACAAAGGAAATAATCCAAGAGAGAGTACGCAGAATATGGATATGAGAATGAGTCGACGAGTAGTTAGTAGTTGATTCAGAAAAACCCTAGTCATCACTAGATAAGTAGTTACAGACGGATCAACAGATCATGCAAGATAAATTTAGTAAACCCCAACATGAAGAATTCAGCCTCGCAGTAATATCATTATAATACTTGAGATATATTCAAATAAGAGTTGGGGTAGTTAAAGGTACCGTATGAGTGTTACGGGGATAAAAGAAAGTTCCACTAGGAAGGCAGTCAAAATATCAGCTCAAAAGAAACCCTACAAGCATAAGGGCACGGAGGTAGGCAACTACGGGTGATTATAGGAAAGGAAAGACATCAAAAGGTCCGTAATAAGCTCATAGCTTTACGAGAGTTAAGGGTTCTCCCTAAGTACTACAACGAAAGACTAGCTAAGGAAATAAGGAATAAGGCTTCAACCTAAGCACAGCGACCTAAAGAGGAAATGGTCGTGTAACAACAGTCTCACAACAACATTGGAAGCACTCCAAAGGAAAGTACCACCTACTGTGGCTAATCAACGAGAAGTAAAACTAAAAGTAATATTCAGGATCATATGAGTTGCACGAAAATTCTGGCATGTGTGGGCACTAAGATAAGCTAAGTATGGACGTAACACGGGGGTAGAAAGACCAGGAACAGTAATGCTTACCTTGAATGAAAGCTAAGATGGAACAAAAGAAATTATTCAATAAATGATCCAGAGTTGGTTACGTTATGAACGCACTAAAGGATTCAGAGTTTATACATACAACATATATAGCCGTAGAAGATTCTGGTATACGTTAAAAGAAAGAATTGAGCCTAGGTCATAAACGAAGGATTAAATTGTTAAAGGATTGTATCATGCATATTCCTCAACGCCCATAAACGACTAAACATAATAATTAATACCATGAACCCCATTGTGGGAGATAATTTAAGCTGACATAAAGGCTGATCAGAAGAAGGAGGAAACTAAAGAGTTACATCAACAAAGTAAATCAGGAATTCAGTTATTGGACCCAGAAATTATAGAAATCACAATTGAGACTATTGCAGAAGTACTATTAATATCAAAGGTACAATGGAGATATTACAACAACCATATCCTATAACGACTCTATGATAAAGGTAGTTAGAAGAAGTACTAGTCTCACAAGAAGTCAGTATGAAGCTCCTACTGAATTGTGTATGCCTAGAGGTGCAAGTATTATAATTGAGCTTCAAGTTGTGAACGTGAATTATACCTATGTGGAAGGGAGGTCATGAAAGAGATAGAAGACACAACGTAAGATTTTAAGATAAGAAAAGAAAAGGGGAACAACATACAAGATACTCAAAATGCAGAAGGCCGTGAATAGTCCATAATGCGGATAAAAGGCTAGAAGCGCGGGGTTTTAATATCCAGGAATGATAGCAGCATCATCAGTAGAATACTTCCCAACCTACGATTTCTAAGTACCGAAAGTTCTAATTGGAGAAAACAAAGTTAGAGACGATGAGGTATCTCGCTTGATGTTCAAGAAAATACATAGGAATTGATCACAAGCTAAAATATGATAGGTTTTAGAAAGGCAAGAGTAAGGATAAGGAGAAGGAAATCTTTGTAATTGCAACTTTTAGCATAATTTAGAAGGAAAAACAAACCATATTTGCGGAAGTGCAATCAGACATTTCACGTTCTTATTCCAACTATATACTGCTTTATCCCATTCATATAGCTCCCTGTGGAATTCGACCCTAACTCTTAGTTGGGTATTACTATTGCATCGACCGTTCCATATCCTCGAATAAAGGTATGACTTGGAAGAGATCAATTTTTTACTTCGTTGCCAGGGAGCTAAAAATGGATTTAACTATATATTTGGTTTTGCGTGTAAATTGTCTTTTTTCCCCTTCGTGTTAATAATCTTTTCGGTGAAACAATTTTAGGTGAAACCATGGCTCTTAACAACAATGATCGTCTTGCAAACATGCCTACAAGGGATGTGTACGTGGAAGATGATCAAGTTGAAGAGGATTATCTTGAACCTCAGGAAAATAGACGAAGCCGACCACCTCAAGACAACGTTCTTTATCCGCCCCCACCTCCACAAAGAGTAGCTCCACACCGGGTGTTGCTGAATGAAAAATAAGCAGGTGCCATAGTCCCGCCCTGCATTAGGGAGGGCAACTTTTATATCACAAATATTATGCTCACATTGTCAGAGCAACATGGATTCTTCACTGCGGCTCTGAATCAAAATGCGTACGAACACTTGAAGGGGTTGGTAGACACTTGCTGGGGGAGTAAACAGACAAACATCTCTGAGGATGCTTTACAGTGGAGGCTTTTTCCTTTCTATCTACGGGGGGAAGGCCTTGGATTGGTCAGAAAGGTTGCCAAATCATTCTACCCATACATGAGATGAATTGGCGGAGAAATTTATTACCTAGTTCTTTTCTCCCTAGCATATGACGACTCTTAGAGACGAGATTCTTGCATTTGAACAAGAACCCAATGAGCCTTTGCATGAGATATGGGAGAGGTACCGAAATATGATGAAAGAGTTCCAAAACAATGACATGACGGATGCTATGATTCAACAAACTTTCTATAGGGGGATCAATACTACCAATCAATACGTGGTCAACCAACATACCGGTGGAAGTTTCATGACAATGCCATATTCTGAAGCTTGTGATATTTTATATGAAATGGCGGATACTTCATCGGCATGAAAAAGTAGAGCAAGTGTTTCCCAAGGTGATCCAAATATAATTCACTTGCATGATCACGGGGAGGCAATTGTCGAGTTGACCACCGCTATGAATCAACTAGCCAAGGCTCAACTTCAAAAAGTGCAAGGTCCTAAGAAAGTCAATACAATAGAGGGAGTTAGTATGATGATAAACAAGATAAGGCAAATGGGTCCTCAAGTGCAAAAAAATATGGAAAATTATGTGCAAGATGATAGTAGGTTTGATCATGATTAGTCGTATAATGAACAAGAGGAGGAAGTACAATGTGTGAACAACTTCCAAGGGAAAAGAAACAACTCTCAAGGCTCGAATCAACCACAATGGTGTCCTCAAGGAAATCAATAGAATTGGAATTCAAACAACCAAGGTAATTGGAATAATGGTAACAACCAAGGGAACTGGAACAATCAAAACAATCAAGGAAATTGGAATGGTAAAAATAACCAAGGCAATTGGAGTGGCAATAGTCAAGGATATTGGGGAAGCAACAACCAAGGAGGGTGGTGTATACGGTGAAATCGGAGAGTCCAATTCCTCGTCATCCAGGCACCTCAGAAGATCGCCTCGAAGGATCGAGGCTACAAGGCTAAAGTCGAGTTTCCCCCCTCGAGGTTCGTCGACGCCTGACCTTGGGACAATTTTGACCACGACTATGGTAAAAATGGGGAGTTCCCAAGGCGTGCATCTAGAACGGACCAAGTCTGTCTGACTATGCCTAAACCCGAATCAAAGCGTCAACTAGCTGTTCCATCTCCATATCTTCATAATTAATGTATTTTGTACTATATTATGATCCCCCTCATATATAAAGGTGAACCTTGTCATTTTGTAATAATTTGTGGCTCCACACAAAATATACAAGAACATTCTCTTTCCTCTAACACGTTTTCTTGATACTATTGCTTCCATTTATTGTCTCCATTATTATTCTTCATTTATTGATTATTATTGGCCATAAAGAGCCTTATTTGATTTTATTATAACTATTAGTCATACATCAATCACATTCGATAGCTCCTAGCCTAGCACCCGAATCGACCTCGAGGCCCTCAAATCGACTAGCTTGAGGCCCCGATTGCTAACCTATCAGTTTGGTTATCACCTTGCTCTAAATTCTTATCTCGTTTCTAAGTCTTCCACACATCATCAATAGAATAAAAACTAGCATAAAAATAGATCACGCATTTTTAGAGTCCCATAATCAAATTTGATTGTTATTACCATTTTCACGGTAAACAGTTTGGTGCCCATCGTGGGGCTAAAAATAATAGTGATTATTTTCTTGCTGGTTTTACTACACAATGCAAGTTATATTTCAGACTTTTTCTTGTCCAAGATCTTCGATTTCAGTTCGAAATGTCTAACTTAGTAAATGGAGGCGGGAACAACAATCTTGAGGAACACAGAGAAAACGGTGTAGGCATTCCAGGTGTTGCTATGCCTCCACGAAACCTTGAGAACGCACAGGACTAATTCCAGCGAACGAAGTCTCACGCGACGCTCAACAGGTCGATATAAGCTCCCATACCAACAAGAGCGTGCACCAAGGAGACCAACAAGAAGCTCAGAAAACCCCAACTAGGGAAGAACCGAAGTTAGCCTTCATGTTATTTTTGAGATGTTGTAGGCACAACTAGCTATTACTCAGCTGCAAAGTCACTAGAAAACTCCTAGCATGGTAGCACCGGGGAAGGCTTCCCCAGCCGAGCTGGTACCGGAGAGATCAATGAATAACGGGTCGATAGCCGATCCCTTGATCGTAAAGATGCTTGAGGAACTCACCAGAAGGATCGAATAGGGCAAGAAAAGGATATAAGCCAACGATAAGAAGGTCGAGACTTACAACTCTAAGATCAACCAAATTCCAGGAGCACCACCGATCTTGAAAGGCGTGGACTCAAAGAAGTTCGTACAGAAGACGTTCCCATAGGAAGCGACCACAAAACCCATTCCAAAGAAGTTTAGAATGCCAGATCTTTCGAAATATAACGGTACCTTGGACCGCAATGAGCACGTTACCACTTACACCTGTGTAGTAAAGGGAAACGACCTGAGGGACGACGCGATCAAGTCCGTCTTGCTGAAGAAATTCGGAGAAACACTTTCTGAAGGGGCAATGATGTGGTATCACAACCTGGACCCAAATTCTATTGACTCATTCGCCATGCTGGCAGATTCCTTTATAAGGGCACATGCTGGTGCCATCAAGTTGGCCACAAGGAAATCCGACATCTTCAAAATCAAGCAAAGGGAGATCGAGATGCTGTGAGAATTCGTGTATCGCTTTCAATTGGAACTAACGGAACTACCGCCAATCTCCGACGACTAGGCAGAGCAGGCCTTACTTCATGGTCTGAATGAATGAAGCTCAGTGTCTTCGAAGCAGCTGAAACAGAATTTGGTTGAATAACCGTGACCTGTTCGAACATTCACGACCGATACCAGTCGAAGAACAGGGTCAGAGACGACCATCTAGGAGCCCTCTCGGGCTTGATATATCCAATCAGGCTTCTGGCGAAGGAGCCAAACCCAAATAAAGAAAGGTATCAACCATACACCGAAGATAGAAGGAACGCCCCGAGGTGCAACCCACCTCGCAATGATCGAAGGATAGACCGAGGACATAATCCTCGGGGACTCATCAACCGAGTAAGATTTGATAGGAACGCGGGGCCAACGAAGGCACATCTCTTATCAGAATACAACTTCAACGTCGATATATCAGACATCGTGTTCGCCATCAGTAAAATCAGAGACGCCAGGTGGCCCAAGTCTGTACAATCTGATCCTTCACAAAGGAATCATAACTTAGTGTGTGAATCTCACAACACTTACAGCCACAGCACCAAGGATTGCCAGCAGATCTGAGAAGAAGTAGCTAGACTACTCAATAAAGGTTACCTTCGAGAATTCCTAAGCGACCGGGCCAAAAATCAATGTCAGGAAAGAGAAGTGGCAAAGAAGAATGAAACGAATGAGTGAAAACATGTTATCCACATGATCTTGGGAGGTATCGATGCCCCACAGGAGGCCGTGATGAGAAGGACTAAAATATCCATCACCAGAGAAAAGCGAACCCAGGGTTAAGTACCCCAGGATGCTCTCACGAATCAGTGATAAAGACATTGAGACTTTGTCTCAGCCTTATGCACTGGTAATCTCTTTCCTTGTAAATACATTTAAAATTAAACGTGTACTTGTGTATCTAGGTAGCTCGAATAACATTATCAGGTCAAGAGTAATAGAGCAGCTCGGACTGCTTGACCAAATCATGCTCGCCACTCGAGTCCTCAACAGATTCAACATGGCAAGTGAAACAATGAAAGGATAAATCACCCTCCCAGCCAACGTGGCCGACACAACCCAAAACATCAAATTCCATGTCATGGTAGGAGACATGAGGTACAACGCCTTGTTCGGGAGGCTGTGAATACACTGCATGAGAGTAGTACCATCCACCCTCCACCAAATGATGAAATTCCTGACAAAAGATGGGATTAAAACCGTCTACAGGGGAAAACATGCGGTAAGAGAAATGTTCGCGGTGCATGCTGTGGCGCCAATACAAATACCTCTACCTGAAAAGGAACCAAAGGGTAATCAAACTACATATTCGGTTAAGCCGGAGTAATCAAAGTAGTGGACCGTACCGCGTCCTTATCACAAGCGACTAGAACACATCGGACCTCAAAATATCGTCGGCGCATCCCACACTGAGGTATAACCATCTCCCTTTTCATTTTATACTTCATACTATCCTTTATGTAGGCGAGCGACCAAGGCAGTCAAAATGCTAACCCAACTCGAAGACCTCAAGGTTTTAAAGCATCTATTGCACTCTTTTCCTTTAACCGGGTTTTTATCCCGAAAAGGGTTTTACCGGCAAGGTTTTTAACGAGGCAACATCCACATGCTACCTAAGGAAGACTCAACAAGTATTCAAGGCTTCTTTTGCAATCAACCTAGAATATTGGGGACATCCCCACGCAATGTCACCTACTCGGAAAAGCCAAGATACCTCAAATGGGACCTTGATAGGAAAATAATGTATCGGGCCAAACGGTCGAACGAACCGTGCCCGTATAGAGCAACTAAGCCCTCAACAGAAAGAGCATGTATATTTGTACCATGTAATCAAAGAATACCTTTTATCAAAGCATCTCACGCTCCAAAAGAAACTCGGCATTTTTTGCAAAAATGACTCCTCTGACAAAAACATCCCGAGTACCCGTGACTGGCGTCAACAATTCAACACCTGAACGACCCCCGGGTCGGAACTCCAAACTCATAAGCCCTCAATGAGGAAACATCCAAATCAGAAAATGTTTCCAAAGCCGAAAGTGTCCCTACACTCGGGGACTTGCGTCAAAATATCAAAAATTGCATGACCTAAAAGTCAGAATCTCCAAAATCGTAATCCCTCAATGAGGCAATGGCATCAAAATCTCAAAAATTACACGACCTCAGGGTCGGAATCTCCAAAATCATAAGCCCTCAATGAGCCAGTACCAAGTTTACGAGTAATGGCTCCCGAGCCAAGATACCCTCAATGACTCGGCGACTATCGCCAATCACTATTCATTAAAAACCCGAGGTCATAAGACCCCAAGCGGGCAGGCTCGGTCTCGTAAGACCTACATAAGGCAATAACAGTATCTATAAGACCTCAAGCAAGGCATGAACCATACTCTTACCAAGTATCTAAAAACTATAAGATCTCAAAGGCATGAAAATTTTGTAAGACCTTACTAAAGGCATAAACCCGATCTCAAAGTTAAGGCCATATATCGAACTTATAATACCCCTAAAAGGCATACCCTCGATATAAACGCCGAAACTACTTCTCTCGGGAATAAAATTGGCTCTGGCCAAGCACAAATGACTATAGTCATAAGGCTGTACCAGCCAAACTAATGCAACTTGGGGACGCCCGACCGTCGCTACAAAATTACAGGCCTTCAAATACTTCGAAAAGAACCATTTAAACAGGCTACCCTCTACATAGGAAAAAGAGCTTCGATCATGTAAGCTCCAAATCACAGGCTTCGAGATACTAAGCCTCCGAGCCAAACCTCCCGAGGTGCTCGATCATCGCCACATAACCACTCGTAATCAAGGTTTTTATTGAACCATCGAAGAGTCAGGCAAAAAATATTCCAAAAAGTCCTTAACGAGGGAAAACGAAAACCTATAAAAGGTCGCATTGACCTAACACGTAAGAGCCTCTGTCGCCAACCCACATAAAAGGTCGTTTCGGCCCAAGCCGTAAGAGCCATTGTAGCCAACCCACATAAATAAAAAAACTTGAGGGTCGAACGAGCTTGAGTCAAAACCCGATTCAGAGACTGAACCCAAAATAGTTAACTAAAAATGTCTAAGAGCAATAGCGTAAGAGCCATTGTCTCCAGCCTAATGAGCCTCAGGGCCACACACAAAAGGTTGCATCGACCCAAGGCATAACAGCGGCTGTCGCTAGCCCACATCAAAGGTCGTACTGACCCAATGCATAAGATCCTAAGGGCCAGCTTGAAATTATAAAACTTGAGGGTTAAATTAGCTCGAGGTAAAACCCGATTTGAAGACTGAACCAAAATAGTTAACTAAAAATGCCTAAGAGCAAAAGCGTAAGAGCTCAAACGCCAGCTTACACTAAAAGGTTGCATCGACCAAAAGCGTGAGAGCCATTGTTGCCAGCCTAAAATTCGACATCTTGAGGGTCAAATGAGCTCGAGTCGGTACCCAGCTCAGAGACTGAACCCAAAATGGTTGATGAAAACATGCCAAAAAGCAAAAACATAAGAGCTCAAACGCAGGCTTATTTTAAAGGCTCGCATCAGCCAAGTGCGTAAGAGCCTACGGGTTAGCCTAATGAACCTCAGGGCCATAACGCAAAATCTCAGGATTCCTACCAACTCAAAGACCGGTTCATCTGGCTACGATTAAAGCAAACAAAAACCCAGAATATACAAAATCACGAGGTTTCCCCCCTTATACATACATATAATAAAACACAATCTCCATCCACAAAGGTGCTTTGAAAATGCTATATACATAGCCAGAAAGTAAAATCTACGTCCCCCCCAGGGGCTATGGCCTGTCGGCCTTATCTTTGCTATATTCGATGTCAAATAGAAGTAACCGAGCATCACGCTCGTCTACCCTTGCTCTCGCTAACTCTTTCGAGAGGACAAATCCCGTAGAACGGATCTTCTCGAGAAATTTTTCTTCGAGACTTACAACGATCATACTCTTTGATCCTATCTTCACGATCAGGGGTCCTTCTCAACTCAGCCCAAGCATTGGCAGCGTCCTTCAAATAGACCGCCACCTTCTGGTCAGCCTTAGTTTGGCTCATTACTGCTTCAGCCCGAGCATCAACAACCTCGGCCTTGACCTTCAAAAGCTCAAATTTGAGCTTTTTAATATTATCGGCTCGAACCGAGGCATTGTAACGAACTAAGCAAAGTTGAGCCTCAAAGGCAGAAACTTTAGCCAGGGCACCGTTCCCCTCTGAAACCTGAACCTCTGCTAGAGATTTTTTAGCTCATCATGCTCATGCTTGATTTGGCCAACTTTATCCCGAAGGTGCTCCAGGGCCTCCATCTTTTTCTGCAACTGAGATAAATGAAACATTGGCCTCAGAAGCTAGAAGGCGGAGCACACACTCATTCGAGGCAAACAAACTACCTGCTCCTTCAAGTAGCTCTCATAATTCAAGCTTCGACTCCCCTCTTACCGTAAGTGTGCCAACTCAACTTCCTTTTCATTGCAAAGGAGCCTAAGGTATCTCTCCTCATCCAGAGCTTTCCACAGCCTGGCCTCACAATCAAGCAGCTCGAATTTAAGCGTGTCAAAGGCCTTCAAAAGAAAACCCAATAAGGAAGAGAAGGCGTGAAACTCAAAAGGCCTGTGACGAAATTCACCACAAAATGAAGCTGCTGGGCTTCCTCAAAGGCCGAGCGCACATCTGCTAACCTAGCTCCCTCGGCTATGAAAGAGTCGACTCTGATTGAGCCACGGTCGCTCGGTTTATGCGACCCTGGGTTTCGAGTGTTCCTCAAAGTACTTTTGACGAAAAAAGAAGAGGACAATGATAGAGAAACCACCTTTCCAAAAAAGGAACCACAGGCGTGGCAGGCTCAGACAATGATTCTGCTCCAGAGCCTCGGTCCAGTATCGCCTTGCTTTGAGCGCCATCGCCCTGTAGAGGCATCTCTCGCTTATTGTTGCCGTTCTTTAGCCTGGAAGCTAGCAACCCTTCCCCCTCTCTAAAAGGGCACAGCCTCGCCTCGGAAGGATCTCTGATGCCTATAACATCAAGATTAATACGCAGAAAGGGAAAATACCTTTCTAAATGAAGGAAGGGAAAGGAAAAAATTACACAACATGCACCATGATATTTTTCTTCCCATCTGCCCTGGGACGAAGTTCTCCACTTGTGCTCATTGCAAGTCGAGTGGCTCGCCAGCTTCTGAATCGGTAGATCAGGAACGTCTCCCGACGCCCATGAAACCGCTGTAGAAAAAGAAAAGAAAGCACATTTACGAAACTAGCCTTCGCCATGAACAAAACTGAGAAGGCACGAAATGTACCACTTACGTGTATAATTCCATTCCTCAAGGAATGTCATAAGCTCCACGGGGATAATGTCATCAGCCTGTACTCTGACAAATCGACTCATCCACTCCCGATCTCCATCTTTCTCATCATCAACGACGAAGGTCGTGGTCGACCGGCATCACAAGATTAGCGGACATCGTTGGTGAAAAGGACGATACAGCCTGATAAGATGACTGAGCGTAAGTTTAAGCCCCACCTTCTCCGCAAAGAATCTCATCACCAATACTACTCGCCAAAATGACGGGTGGATCTATGCCAAGGTAACCCGATACTTTAGATAGAAGTCGAGCACAATACTATTAAGGGGTCCTAGTATGAAAGGGAACTGTCACACCTCCGTTTTTACACACCTACCCCGAAGGATAAAGTATAAGGGAGTTTTTCCATTTAAAGTGACATTATTCGAAATTGAATTATTTATTTATTCAGAGTCGCCACTTGGGATAGGTTTGGCTTTTGGTGTCCCAAGTCACCGATTTATCTTGAATCTTAAATCGAGGACAATTCGACTTTCCAAATGAAGTCTGCGAACCAGAAATTCTGACTAAGGAATTCTGTTGACCCGGGGAAGGTGTTAGGCACCCCTGGATCCCGTGGTTCTAGCACGGTCGCTTAAACTATTATAAATGGCCTAATATCTAATTTTAATACATGTTCATCCTATAGTGCAATTTAAAATTATTTACCGTTTTTAATTAGTTTTAAGGAAATTGAACGTCGTCTAAAACATGTCTTTGGATCGCGTCACATGAAATGCACCCGCAATCCGAAACACATTTTATTCAACGTTTTAGGATTTGAATTTGGGTCACATGAAATGCACACCCGAGTTTAGGAAGGTAAAATTATTAAAGAACGCACCTAAAGCAACTAACGCGTTGATAACTTTGCGGGATGCCATGAAAATTCGCTAGATGACGCGTCCCGATTTCTAAAGAGTTAAAATTAATTAAGTGAGGGCCATGAGTTTTGAGATTTTATTTGGCATGTCATGCCTCAAATTATTCTACTTAAAGGTTTCTATAATAATCTAAGAGGGCCATAGGTTATCTCATGAAAATGGCGCACCTCAAATTGTCTATGAAAGCTAGGTAGTTTTGTGAGAATCATGGAACTTGCCTTAACCCATACAATATTCTATACTAATCGATGAACATTTAGCAATTTAAATTGCAACTTCAACACGTGCTAAATTTATCAAACACGTACATTTCTTTAATCTAACAGCAACTATTTCAGCGTGAGATGCCCTTTTTGTCGATTTATTTAACCAGTACATTCTTTAAAGTAAAAGTATTAAAACACAAAATTCATATGCTGAATAGAAATTTCAACCGGGACTCCACAGTTCCATTGTTCAAAGGATTAAACCAACATAGACAAAGCATCACCAAACTAACTAATTTAAATCTACTAAAACAGTAGCCTAATCATAAAAGATTCATCTGACTTAATTCTAAAGAGTAATGGAGCATTGAATTGAAAACATAAAATAACTAAAGCAGAAAAACATAGAAATAGGAACGAACCATTTTTAAAGAGAACTCCAAACAAATTTGATTAAAATTCCAGCAGAGTGCACACCAACGGAACAAGGACTCGGATCGGAAACCATCAACGGAAATGAAAAACTCTAACCAAGACTATCAACGACCTCGACGCTCACCTTCTCTCTCTCGACGACCTTGACGGGCTGTCCGTGGTGTTACAGGGTGGTTTAGGGGGCTGGTTTCAGGACTGGAGGGGTCGCGGGACTGCTCTGTTTTTGGATTTAGTTTTCGCCGGTTTCCGTCGAAGCTCGCCAGCGACCTCGACTTGTCCAGCATGGATTCTCATGGCGTTTTGGGAGCTTGGTTTTGAGCGTAAAAAAAAAATTCAACTGAGCTTAGCTGATTTTCAGCTCAAGTTTCATGGAATTTTCATCTGATTTCTCGCAGAAGTGGCTGCTACTTTTTCGCTAGTTTGCGGATGGTTTTCGGGGAGCTTTAGTGGTGATGCTAATGGAGGTTTGGTGGTGGATTTCAGCTGAGTTTAAGCTGCATTGTATGGTATTTTAATGGAGATTTTGAAGGTTTTGAGCTAGAGTTTCATGGTTATCGCTGGGTGTCGATTCTGCTTAGGTTGAAGAAGAAGGAGCTTTTTATTTTTAGATCTATGGCTGCTATTCTTTTTCGTCCAGCTGCTCTTCCCGTTCTCTCGCCTTCAGCTTTTTTTCTTTTTTTTTTCGTTCCTTTTTTTCTCCTACCCCTTCTCCTCTATATCCGTGTGTTATGAGTTGTATATATAAGAAAATAAAGAAAAAACCCTTCCCCAAGAAAACGTGACCCGGATCTACCGGAATTGAAGGAATTTTAATATTAGTGGAAAGAATCTTTTTGGTTAGAAGAAAGAGAGGATCCTAGGTGCCAACCCTATGTATTATGACGTGAGAGTGAGTATGGATAAAATCATATTAGTTAGGCTAGGTGGGGCTTTTCCATTGGTTCTCAATTTTTTTTTGATTTTTTCTTAAAGGATAACAAATCAATAAATAAAATAGAATTTATTCCTAGTAAATTAAAAATAGCTAGGTAAAATTACTATACACTTAATTTTCATTTGTTGAAAGTATCTAATTAAAAAATTTCACTAAACTAAATAAAACCAATTTTTTGGGAACTTTTATTTCTTTATGAAAATGAAACTAGTACTCTAAAAATATATAACTTTTTTTGTAAATTTTAATTTATCTAACATATAAAAAGGTGAAATAAACTAAAAATATTAAAATTAAACTTGAAATCTATTTAAATAGTAAAAGTGATGAAAATTCAAATATAGTCAAAAATTAGGTGCTCACAGGAACATGTACACATTTAAAAACCCATCGGTGCGGTCCGTGATGCCCTCACCTTGGGAAGGTACTTGTAACGCTACCTCCCCCCCCCCCCCCCCCCCCC
>MU698049.1:51960-78772 GCA_026770625.1 Nicotiana glauca
TGACCTTACCAAGCATATACCCGGGGTGATCCCTCGTCACCCTATCTCGCATAGGTCTGATAACACAATATAGCTGAAATTTCACGCGCCATCTAAACCATAAACCGTAGGACCGCATTGCACTTTCCAAAATCATACACAAGATCAAAACCTCACATCTCTACTCAAAATGAGTCCGAACCGGCTGTAATAACCTATACCTGCAACCTCCGTGAAATCACATGATATACCACATAATTCAAGCACTCGAAACGATAACTTCTATTCACAGTAGTTACCTACAACAACCAAATACCGATAGAAAAACTCTTATTTAGCTAAAGTCTTATTCCATCACTTTGATATACTGCCAACGATAAATATAACATGCGATAAACCGTAACCATTCCTCATGTACCCATACATGAAGCCACTTCCTTCTTGACTAATACCATAACAGATTTCCGGGCCAAACCTCGATATTAACCCTCTAACAAGCTAAAATCACATCTGTTCGCATTCATTAATGACTCGACCGATCACCTCGAATTCAAAAAACCACCCTGGTGATATGACACCTCAATACAGGCCTAAGCCACAACTTGCATAATGCACGCACCATTAAGGAACGATCTGAACATACTCAAATCAGGACAAATGACTCAGATAGAAGAGTTGTACCTCAAGCTCATCAATACCGTTAAAATACAAAGCTGAGACCCCGTCTCACATTATAGAAAGAGAGTACCTGAATCCTCCTCGAAAGGTCATAACTTCACGTGGCCTCGCCACAACGAGCGATCCTATCCAAACACTGTTACACATGAAGCACCTCAAGTCACCATGCTCAAAATAGACAGCCACGCACAAATTGATGTCTGAAACCAAGCAATCCATTACACCCACGGTGAAACAAATAACACACGACACGCAACCCGATAGGCCATAACCAATACTCCATACACCGAGCAACACTCAATTACTCTTCCCACTCGACTTCCTTTCTGAATCCTTAATAGAACCGCACCACATGTGCCCATATCCAACAAATCATAACGTCTCACAGCACAGAAAAGCAACTCACAGATCTCTTATATCACTAAAAAGCTCAATACGATCGGATCAGCCTATCCCTCAACAATACGTAGCCTTATTAACCTGCCAACGAACTCAATACCAAGAAGCCTGAAGCTGCTCCTCCCACTACTATAACTCCTGGCGGAGCCGTACGATACGGTGCCCGGCACTAAATAAATACCGACATCCATAATCTCGCTCGGCGACATGCCCGACCACAAGAAACGTATCCGAAAATTCAATTAATATCGAAACTGAATCAATGGTAGAAACCTCTGCACTGACATCCGCCACAAAGGCCCAATTAAGAAAAGCAATCCTTCCCAGACGTTCGCTGGTCTTTGGAATACAACCACTCTGCTAGAACATAATCTGATGCACTCCGCCACGCAACCTGTGGCATTTTCCGACATAACCCATAACACAATAGTCTAGAATAACCTAACACTGAGACAACCATTCTACACCCCAATATCATATCCAGAATCTAATATACCAAGCAAAGAAAGATCTACTCGGGCTTCCAAATCCCAATAGCCGCTAACGGTACCAATACACACGATCCATAACCGCTACACAGTCTGAACCTGAGAACTCCCAGTCTTCAACTCCATATAGCACACGAATCACTGTACCTGATCCCAAATTCCACAGTATGAATACATATTACACCTCGAGTACCCAATCATTCCACCAAAGATATTTTAAAATTATCCTGTGCCATCAAACAAACTCAGATATCAGTAGCCGATTTAGCAAGAAAGTGCCGCAATACTACCGAAGTATCATCAGTTTAATCACATTACCCTTTCCTGAGACGTATACTCTTGTCAAATCACTTCCAATTAGCGGTATCATTTCCTTGGTCATCTGAGGCTACCCGTTGCCTAAGGGTTTTATGAACTTCCTTTCAGAACTGAACCGAAACCTCGCACATGCCAGTCTCGGCCCTCTACAACATACCGCATATACCATACCCTCCAAGGATAACATGAGAACTTTTATCTCCCTTCCGCGCCGCAGACATCGACGCACTCAACTAGTCAAGAACTTTCATTGATCCCATTTATAAGAAAAATCATTACACACTCCATGCTCCACATGTCCATAGAAAATATACATCTCCAAACCACGATGAAACCCAACAAGAATTTTCTCCCGACTCCATTTGCACAGGCTAAACTGTCAGGACCGAATTCTTCTAACTAGACCAAGCTAAACAAGCTGTCAGAACTCAAGAGCTTTGCTGCAAAATACCTGTATTAACTCATTGCCTCCAACGCACACAAAGAATTAATCATATCCTTACCATACCGATTCTGTCCACTAATAAGATACTTCATTTATCTAGGTTTCCTTCTGATTCATTTTCAACTTGACATTCCCTCTTGCTGTAGCACCACAGTTCCTCAACGCAGGCTCACTACACGAGACCCAAGCACAAGACCACACTGTCTAAGACCCACAAGCCACTGAATACTCTCTCAAATATTACCAGGAACACCACATTCCCAAAATAATCTAATAGGAAGAACTTCCTGTGAATCCAACTCCGTTACCTTTATTTTCCTGATACTAATGCATAGAATCCCATAATTAACATAAAAATACCACAAGTCTTGACATTGTCCAATGAAAACACAGTCTCTAACCACACACACAACCTTAAAACACCTGATCGTTGCATGTAAAATCTTGAACACATTAGAATCATTCTCGAAAGTCATTCGCTCTTATTCAAACTGCAAATTACCTGACTCAATGAACAGAACCACTCGTGCCTTGTTATCACTCTGACACCGCAGGATATGATCTCATTCCAATACAAACAAACATCTTCCTTCTCTATACACTGAGCATTATTTATCATCAACAACTCAAGACATCCTATTATTTCCACACATCTACGAAGCACCATATAACCTTTGTCAAAAATTTTCTTCACTTGTGCCGTCCTCGGCTCAATTTCTGCAACCAGAACTGATCTGCCAGCATATCTCGAATAGGAACCAACATAGCACATAACCGTACAATCAGCTAATCAACAGCAACCTCCCCAACTTGGCTCGAAGCCATATATCAGGACACACTCAATAACCCATAATACTTTTACTCTAATGATGCCACAATATCATAGTGAGATTAAACTCAAATCATCTACAAGTTTTTGAAAACACCAATCGCATTCATCCCCACATCTGTTGAGTCCACTCTCTTAAGAGACCTGAATTTTCAAATTTCAACACGTACCCTTCAATTACACATGAGATCTTCTAACATACACTTAAGGATCATACCACTTAAGGACACTTCACAGGAGATATCCCACCTGCTTCGCCTCAATTTAGTATTTCACCATGCCTCGCACCATCATATACGTTACACAGTCATTTAGTCTTCCTGGGTCTGAACTCATTCCGCCACATGTAATGCACTTCACTCCCCAAATAGGAGACACACAAATATTCTTCACGCGCCCATATTCGGGCTACACATCAAATCACAATAGGAATCGAATCACTTAAAAGTTCATCTATTATCCAGCAAACTTCTTCGTCACTACCAAGTCATAAAGATATATCTCGCAGTACTAACATACTCATCACATGAATACCAAACCTCCATTCCGGCTAATAGGGACAATACCGAACATATAAGTTCAAAACACTTGCTCGCACAATCAACACCTCGGTGCTCAAGCCATAGGCAAAGATCCGGCCTCAAGTCCTCCAGACTAGCCCAACATCAAACTCACATAGATCCCATCTTGCCCCTTGATCGGGGAATCACAAGCCATCAAGGCACATAAGTCAGCACATAAGTCAGCCCCCCGGGCACAACACTCCACTAACAACTAACACCAGCGTATCCGGTAGACAGTGCAAGAAGTAGCATGGTTGCCAATGAAATGAGAGTGCTAAATGTCATGCCACGTAGTACAAACAGGAACCAATGCATGAATGCGATGCAATGCATATGACCGATACGGCACGCAGCCCGATCCATTTAGGTACTCGCGCTCACTGTGGGGGTTCAGACTCCGTAGGAGATCCTATAGACAAAGCGCAATATTAACATAGCATCGCTGCGGCGTGCAGCCCGATCCATCCTCAGTCCAGAACATGCACGTAAGCCACTCGGGCAATATTAAAGTAATAGCTCTCAGCTCAAAACGTTAGAAGATGTAGCTTAAGTTTCAAATCTTAGAAATATGGCTGAACATTTCAAAAACAGTGTTTAAACTCAGGACTGAAATCAAATAATATGCAAAGTAATGCGAAAATAGTGATATCAATCCCTGAAGGATTCACATAGTTGGCACGATGCCTAAACATGGCAATCAACCCAATATTATGATGATAACAAGTAGTTTCAGTCAAATACGCGGTAATTTAATCAATCGGGACGGACCAAGTCACAATCCCTAGCGGTGCTCTACCCCACGCCCACTATCCGGCTTGCAAGTCACCTCAATATAGCACTACGATGTGCAATCCAGGGTTTCAAACCCTCAGGATATCATTTACAAGTATTATTCACCTCGAACCGGTCAAATCTCTAGCTCGCCGAGCTTTCCCCTCAAATCGGCCTCCACGCGCGTCGAATCTAACCAAAATTAGAGCGAATACATCATAATATGCCAAGGGAACAATACCCAATCGAAAACAATCAAAATATAGCAAAAATCTCGAAACTAGCAAAATCCGAGCCCCGGGCCCACTTCTCGAAAATCAGGAAATTAACACCACCGGATTCCTTATCTTGCCACGAGTTCATACATACCAAAAACTCTCAAATCCGAGCTCAAATGTCCTATCAAATGCCCAAATCATATTTCAAATTCTCAAGCCCTAGTTCTTCAATTTTAGGCTTAATTTCCATGAATTTCTAGATGGATTTCACAATAAGAACGAGTTTTAAGTTCAAAAATCTTACCTCCAATCGATTCTCCTTGAATCCCTCTTCATTTTCCTTCAAAAAGCTCTCAAAAAGTCCAACAATGGAGGAAAAATGACCCAAAATCGCGGATGAAATATTTTTAACATTCTGTCCGGGTACTGTAGCTAACACTATGCGATTACATAGAACAAAATTCTAGCTCCAAATTTAACTCTATGCGATCGCACACCAACTCCTACGATCGCATAGAATAATTTTCTACTAAAAATTCCGGATCAAATTTACACTGTGCGACGCATGACTCCCTATGCGATCGCATAGAACAACAAAACAACCCCTCAAAATTCTTCTATGCGATCGCATTCCCTCTCCTGCGATCGCATAGGGCAAAATCCTGTAGCACTGATCTGCAATTTGCAAGCCCTAGTTCTTCAATTTTAGGCTTAATTTCCATGGATTTCTAGATGGATTTCACAATAAGAACGAGTTTTAAGTTCAAAAATCTTACCTCCAATCGATTCTCCTTGAATCCCTCTTCATTTTCCTTCAAAAAGCTCTCAAAAAGTCCAGCAATGGAGGAAAAATGACCCAAAATCGCGGATGAAATGTTTTTAACATTCTGTCCGAGTACTGTAGCTAACACTATGCGATTACATAGAACGAAATTCCAGCTCCAAATTTAACCATATGCGATCGCACACGAACTCCTGCGATCGCATAGAACAATTTTCTACTAAAAATTCCGGATCTAATTTACACTGTGCGACGCATGACTCCCTATGTGATCGCATAGAACAACCAAAAAACCCCTCGAAATCCTTCTATGCGATCGCATTCCTTCTCCTGCGATCGCATAGAGCAAAATCCTGTAGCACTGACCTGCAATTTTTTACAGCAGCCAAAGTCCGAAAAACCTCCCGTTAGCCATCCGAAATCACCCCGAGGCCTTGGGACCTCAACCGAAAATACCAAGACCTTCAAAAACATTATACAACCTTGTTCCAATAATCAAAACGCCTCAAACAACGCCAAAACCATCAAATCACATCGAATTCAAGCCTATGTTTTTCCAAATACTTTCGAAACACGCATTCGATCAAAAACCCAACCAAACGAAGTCCGAATGACCTAAAATTTTGCACACACATCAAAAATCACATATCGAAGCTACAACAACACTCGGAATTCCATTCCGACCCTCAGATCAAAATCTCACCTATCAACCGGAAATCGCCAAAATACTAACTTCGCCGATTCAAGCCTAATTCTACACCGGACCTCCAAAATCAATTCCGATCGCACTCCTAAGTCACAAATCACCTCCCGAAGCTAACCGAAACACTGGAAATCACATCCGAGCCCTATAACTCATAAGTCAATGTCCGGTTGACGTTTCCAACTTAAGCCTTCCTTAAAGAGACTAAGTATCTCATTTCTTATCAAAACCAATCCAAATCAACTCTAACACACCACATACCGATAATGAAACATGAAGAACCATAAAATGGGGGAATCAGAGCAGTAACACATGAGACGACGGGTCGGGTCGTCACATCCTCCCCAACTTAAACAAATGCTCGTCCTCGATCGTACCAGAGTTGTACTAGAAGCAACCCAATAGCTGAATGACCTTACCAAGCATATAACCGGGGTGATCCCTCGTCACCCTACCTCGCATAGGTCCGATAACACAATATAGCTGAAATTTCACGGTCCATCTAAACCATAAACCGTAGGACCGCATTGCACTTTTCGAAATCATACACAAGATCAGAACCTCACATCTATACTCAGAATTAGTCCGAACTAGCTGTAATAACCTATACCTGCAACCTCCATGAAATCACATGATGTACCACATAATCCAAGCACTCGAAATGATAACTTCTATTCATAGTAGTTACCCACAACAACCAAATACCGATAGAAAACCTCTTATTTAGCTAAAGTCTTATTCCATCACTTTCATATACTGCCAACGATAAATAAAACACACGATAAACCGTAACCATTCCTCAGGTCACCCATACATGAAGCCACTTCCTTGTTGACTAATACCACAACAGATTTCCGGGCCAAACCTCGATATTAACCCTCTAACAAGCTGAAATCACATCTGTTCGCATTCATTAATGACTCCAACGCTCACCTCGAATTCAACACACCGCCCTGGTGATACGACACCTCAATACAGGCCTAAGCCACAACTTGCATAATGCACGCACCATTAAGGAACGGTCTGAACATACTCAAATCAGGACAAATGACTCAAACGGAAGAGTTGTACCTCAAGCTCATCAATACCGTTACAACACAAAGTTGAGACCCCATCTCACATCATAGAAATAGAGTACCTGAATCCTCCTTGAAAGGTCATAACTTCACGTGGCCTCACCACAATGCGCGATCATATCCAAACACTGTTACACATGAAGCACCTCAAGTCACCATGCTCAAAATAGAGAGCCACGTACAAATTTATGTCTGAAACCAAGCAATCCATTACACCCACGGTGAAACAAATAACACGCAACACGCAACCCGATAGGCCATAACCAATACTCCATACACCGAGCAACACTCAATTACTCTTCTCGCTCGACTTCCTTTCTGAATCCTTAATAAAACCGCACCATATGTGCCAGTATCCAACAAATCATAACGTCTCACAGCACATAAAGGCAACTCACAGATCTCCTTAGATCACTAACAACCTCAATACGATCGGATCAGCCTATCCCTCAACAAAACAACTCGGGACTAACCAAGCTAACTCAAGCTAAATACGTAGCCACATTGGCCTGCCAACGAACTCAATACCAAGAAACCTGAAGCTGCTCCTTCCACAACTATAACTCCTGCCGGAGCTGTACGATACAGTACCCGGCACCAAATAAATACCGAAATCCAAAATCCCGCCCGGTGACATGCCCGGCCACAAGAAACGCATCCGAAAAAGTCCCTCAATACCGGAACTGAATCAATGGTAGAAACCACTGCACTGACATCCGCCACGAAGGCCCAATTAAGAAAAGCAGTCCTTCCCAGCCGTCCGCTGGTCTTTGGAATACAACCACTCTGCTAGAACATAATCTGATGCACTCTGCGACCCAACCTGTGGCATTTTCCGACATAACCCATAGCACAATAGTTTAGAATAACCCAACACTGAGACAACCAGTCTATACCCCAATATCATATCCAGAATCTAATATACCAAGCAAAGAAAGATCCACTCGGGCTTCAAAATCCCAATAGCCGCTAACAGTACCAATACACACGATCCACAACCGCTACACAGTCTGAACCTGAGAACTCCTAGTCTCCAACTCCATATAGCACACGAATCACTGTACCTGATCCCAAATTCCGCAGTATGAAAACATATTAAACCTCGAGTACCCAATCATTCCACGAAAGATATTCTAAAATTCTCCTGTGCCAAACAAACTCAGATATCAGCAGTCCATTTAGCAAGAAAGTGCCGCAATACTACCGAAGTATCATCAGTTTAATCACATTACCCTTTCCTGAGACGTATACTCTTGTAAAATCACTTCCAATTAGCAGTATCATTTCCTTGGTCATCTGAGGCTACCCGTTGCCTAAGGGTTTTATGAACTTCCTTTCAGAACTGAACCGAAACCTCGCACACGCCAGTCTCGGTCCTCTACAACATACCACATATACCATACCCTCCAAGGATAATATGAGAACTTTTATCTCCCTTCCATGCCGCAGACATCGACGCACTCAACTAGTCAAGAACTTTCATTGATCCCATTTAGAAGAAAAAAGAAAAATCATTACACACTCCATGCTCCGCATGTCCATAAAAAATATACATCTCCAAACTACGATGAAACCTAATAAGAATTCTCTCCCAATTCCATTTGCACAGGCAAAACTGTCAGGACTGAATCCTTCTAACTAGACCAAGCTAAACAAGCTGTCAGAACTCAAGAGCTTTGCTGCAAAATACCTGTACGAACTCATTGCCTCGAACACACATAAAGAATTAATCATATCCTTACCATACCGATTCGGTCCACTAACAAGCTACTTCATTTATCTAGGTTTCCTTCTGATTCAGTTTCAACTTGATATTCCCTTTTGCTGTAGCACCACAGTTCCTCAACTCAGGCTTACTACACGAGACCCAAGCACAAGACCACACTGTCTAAGACCCACAAGCCACTGAATACTCTCTCAAATATTCCCAGGAACACAACATTCCCAAAATAATCTACTAGGCAGAACTTCCTGTGAATCCAACTCCGTTACCTTTATTTTCCTGATAGTGATGCATAGAATCCCATAATTAGCATAAAATTACCACAAGTCTTGACATTTTCCAATGATAACACAGTCTCTAACCACATACACAATCTTAAAACAACTGATCGTTACATGTAAAATCTTGAACACATTAGAATCATTCTCGAAAGTAATTCACTCTTATTCAAACTGCAAATTACCTGACTCAATAAACAAAACCACTCGTGCCTTATTAGCACACTGACACCGCATGATATGATCTCATTCCAATACAAACAAACATCTTCCTTCTCTATACACTGAGCATTCTTTATCATCAACAGCTCAAGACATCCTATTATTTCCACACATCTACGAAGCACCATATAACCTTTGTCAAAATTTTTCTTCACTTGTGCCATCCTCGGCTCAATTTCTGCAACCAGAACTGATCTACCAGCATATCTTGAAAAGGAACCAACATAGCACATAACCGTACAATCAGCTAATCAACAGCAACCTCCCCAACTTGGCACGAAGCCATATATCAGGACACACTCAATAACCCAAAATACTTTTACTCTAATGATGCCACAATATCATAGTGAGATTAAACTCAAATCTTCTACAAGTTTGTGAAAACACCGATCATCTAGTACCGTAATCCTCTGCAAATGTCGCATTCATCCCCACATCAGTTGAGTCCACTCTCTTAAGCGACCCGAATTTTCAAATTTCGACACGTACCTTTCAATTACACATGAGATATTGTAACATACACATAAGGATCATACCACTTAAGGTCACTCCGCAGGAGATATCCCACCTGCTTCACCTCAATTTAGTATTTCAGCATGCCTTCCACCATCATATACGTTACACAGTCATTTAGTCTTCTTGGGTCTGAACGCATTTCGCCACATGTAATGCACTTCACTCCCTAACTAGGAGACACAAAAATATTTTTCACGCGCCCATATTTGGGCTACACATCAAATCACAATAGTAATGGAATCACTTAACAGTTCATCTATTATCCAGCAGACTTTTTTGTCACTACCAAGTCATATAGATACATCTCGCAGTACTAACATACTCATCACATAAATACCAAACCGCCATTCCGGGTAATAGGTACAATACCGAATATATAAGTTCAAAACACTTGCTCACACAATCAGCACCTCGGTGCTCAAGCCATAGGCAAAGATTTAGCCTCAAGTCCTCCTGACTGGCCCAACATCAAACTCACGGAGATCACATCTTGCTCCTTGATCGGGGAATCACAAGCCATCAAGGCACATACAATACTGAGCGTTCATGTGCGCATACAGACGTGAGGAAGGAATTTCAAGAGTTATATTCCAAGCTGAATCAAGTACGCACGATAATAATTCCAAGAATGGGATGTTTTCCTAAAGATTTTGCAGCCTCTCGAGGATAAATACAGACGTCTCCGTACCGATCTGCCAGACTCTACTAAACCTTCTCATGACTCGCGAGACCTAGTAACCTAGGCTCTGATACCAACTTGTCACGACCCAATTTCCAAATCCGGTTGTGATGGCGCCTCTTGTGAAGACAAGGTCAGCCAACAGAATAACGACGCCTCTTTCAAAATTATTAAACATTAATGAATAGATAAATCCAACTTAATGACAATAATAATCGATATCTACAATCCAACACAGCCCAACCGGGGTGTCATAAGTCACGGGCATCTAAAGAAAATCTGAACACAACTACAGTGACAATAATATACAAAATAAGATTTAGAATCAAAAGACGAAGTCCGGTGCCGCAAACGCCGGCGGTCACCTTGCTCAGTAATGATAGCAAATCCTCAAACAGCTCAACCCGCTACCGGGTAACAATTTCCTGCAACTGCACGTGAGGTGCAGAGAGTAAAGTGAGTACTCCAACTCAGTGAGTAATGAGAGTAAATAATAACTGAGCAGCAAGAAATCACGTAAGGCACTCCATCATGCAATACAGAACAGTGCAACCCTTTGAGAAAACAGTAAAACCGTGAAATTCTTTAGAAAATACCTGGGCTCAGTTAAAACCTCTTTGAAAATATCTTTTTCAACAGTTAAGCAAATGAATGCAAAACAGATAGTGCGAGTCAGCACATAAGTCAACCCTAGGGCACAACACTCCACTAACAACTAACACCAGGGTATCCGGTAGACAGCGCAAGAAGTAGCATGGTTTCTAATAAAATGAGAGTGCTAAATGTCATGCCACGTAGTACAAACAGGAACCAATGCATGAATGCGATGCAATGCATATGACCGCTGCGGCGCGCAGCCCGATCCATTTGGGTACCCGCGCTCACTGTGGGGGTTTAGACTCCGAAGGGGCTCCTACAGCCCAAGCGCAATATCAACATAGCATCGCTACGGCATGCAGCACGATCCATCCTCAGTCCAGAACATGCACGTAAGCCACTCGAGCAATATTAAAGTAATAGCTCTCAGCTCAAAACGTCAAAAAATATAGCTTACGTTTCAAATCTAGAAATATGGCTGAACATTTCAAAAACAGTGTTTAAACTCAGGATTGAAATCAAATAATATGCAAAGTAATGCGAAAACAGTGATATCATTCCCTGAAGGATTCACATAGTTGGCACGAAGCCCAAACATGGCAATCAACCCAATATTATGATGATAACAAGTAGTTTCAGTCAAATACGCGGTAATTTAATCAATCGGGATGGACCAAGTCACAATCCCCCAGCGGTGCTCTACCCACGCCCACTATGCGGCGTGCAAGTCACCTCAATATAGCACTACAATGTGAAATCCGGGGTTTCAAACCCTCAGTATATCATTTACAAGTATTACTCACCTCGAACCGGTGAAATATCTAGCTCCCGGCGCCTTTGCCCCTCAAATCGGCCTCCACGCGCGTCGAATCTAACCAAAATCTGAGCGAATACATCACAATATGCCAAGGGAACAATACCCAATCGAAAACAATCAAAATATGCAAAAAATCTCGAAACTAGCAAAACCCTAGCCCTGGGCCCACTTCTCGAAAAATCAGGAAATTAACACCACCGGATTCCTTATCTCTCCACGAGTTCATACATACCAAGAACTCTCAAAATCCGAGCTCAAATGGCCTATCAAATGCCCAAATCAAATTTCAAATTCTCAAGCCCTAGTTCTTCAATTTTAGGCTTAATTTCCATGAATTTCTAAGTGGATTTCACAATAAGAACGAGTTTTAAGTTCAATAATCTTACCTCCAATCGATTCTTCTTGAATCCCTCTTCATTTTCCTTCAAAAAGCTTTCATAAAGTCCAACAATGGAGGAAAAATGACCCAAAATCGCAGATGAAATGTTTTTAACATTCTGTCAGGGTAATGTAGCTAACACTATGCGATCGTATTAGAGCTCCTGCGATCGCATAGAACAAAATTCCTGGGCACTGTAGCTAACCCTATGCGATTTCATAGAACAAAATTCCAGCTCCAAATTTAAACCTATGTGATCGCACACCAACTCCTGCGATCGCATAGAACAATTTTCTACTAAAAATTCCTGATCAAATTTACACTATGCGATCGCATGACTCCCTATGCAATGGCATAGAACAACCAAAAAACCCCTCGAAATCCTTCTATGCGATCGCATCCCCTCTCCTGCGCATAGAGCAAAATCCTGTAGCACTGACCTGCAATTTTCTACTGCAGCCAAAGTCCGAAACACCTCCCGTTAACCATCCGAAATCACACCGAGGCCCCCGGGACCTCCTGAAACATCATACAAACTTGTTACAATCATCAAAACGCCTCAAACAATGCCAAAACTATCAAATCACATCGAATTCAAACCTAAGTTTTTCCAAATAATTCCGAAACATGTATTCATTAAAAAACCCATCCAAACGATGTACGAATGACCTGAAATTTTGCAAAAATATCACAAATCACATATCGAAGCTACAACAACTCTCGGAATTCCATTCCGACCCTCGGATCAAAATCTCACCTA
Organism: Nicotiana glauca; assembly: GCA_026770625.1. Lineage (NCBI taxonomy): Eukaryota > Viridiplantae > Streptophyta > Magnoliopsida > Solanales > Solanaceae > Nicotiana > Nicotiana glauca. Next base: position 65,180 of record MU698049.1, read on the forward strand.
TCAACCGGAAATCGCCAAAATACTAACTTCGCCAATTCAAGCATAATTCTACACTGGACCTCCAAAATCAATTCCGATCGCACTCCTAAGTTATAAATCACCTCCCGAAGCTAACCGAAACACCAAAAATCACATCCGAGCCCTATAACTCATGTCCGGTTGACTTTTCTAACTTAAGCCTTCCTTAAAGAGACTAAGTATCTCATTTCTTATCAAAACCAATCCAAATCAACTCTAACACACCACATACCTATATAAAAAAAATGAAGAAGCATAAAATGGGTGAAACAGAGCAGTAACACATGAGACAACGGGTTGGGTCGTCACAGGCATTGTGTCCCATTTGGTACAAAGACACCCTCTTTACTATTGTAATTCTTCAAGTTGTGCCGAAATTGTATGTGTTGTGATTATTTGAGTCATATGCAAACCCTTCTTGGTAAATAAATGTTTTGTAAGAACTCTTGTGATAAGTAATTGGCTTATGATAGTATAGATTAGTAATGATTAATTTACATGTGTATAGTGAATCAAAGTGGTTAAACTATATGGCACTTATTGTCGTAATCAAACTAGGTGCAAAAGTTCGTCAAGTGATTGAATATGTGCAATTGTTGAGGTAATGAATTGTACACCATTTGTAGGTATGATAGGAATTGTGTAATGGTGTTTGAAAATATGTTTCGGGGCTCTCTGACAAGTAGATATGTCCATAATACAAAGAAAACTCTGGCGAAAGTTTTCTAAAAATATGGGAGTTAGTGAAAATTTTGAGAGTCTGCATATCATGTCTTTCAAAACCATCTGATTTTTAAAAAACAAAATCCTCATTCGAGGACGAATGATTTTAAGTGGGGAGGATGTAAGGCCCCGTAGAAATTTGTGCTCAAACCTTAGTAGCTTGTGGTGTCCAGATCCGGATGACTCTCCGCGGTTCGGACCCTTGGTATTGATCCAAGCTCTTAAAAATCAAGTATCAAAATTTTTCCAGAAAATTGCCATAAGGCAGTCCAGAATGGATCGCAGATCAGGTATGCGGATTGCATTTCTACCGTAGAGTTAACCAGTTAGTTAGTCAAAATTGAAGTTGAAAATGCGGTCTATTATGCGATCGGATAATCAATATGCGGACCGCATAATCGTCGCATAAATTCCTCAAGGATTTGTGAAGGCCAATTCTGCGGTGCATTATGCGACCGCAGAACAGGAATGCGGACCGCATTTCTATCGCAAACCTAGGCAGAAAAGTCAGATTTTAGGAGCACTTCTGCGGTCCATTATGCAGATAGCATTTCCACTCTGCGATCGCAGAGTGCGACCGCAGACCTGTCTCGGCTCCAGATTTTCTAATTTTTCCACCCGATCTCTTCTTCAATAAAACACCCCAACCCTTCATTTTTACACATTTTTCTGGATAAAACTAGAGAGAAGGGATAGAGGGTTCTTGAGAGATAAAGTCTCATCTTCATCAATTTGATTTTCCAACGTCGCCCAGGCCCGGAAATTCTTAAGTATTATCTTCATCACCATTCTTGCAGGTAAGGTCCCCAACTCTTTTTCATTGATTTTCAGATTTTAATAAAAAGGGAGATTCTTATGCATTGATTCTTGGTAATAGGGGTCGAAACACTCATGCATGTCTATTAAAACCTAAAATCTAGTAAGAGTATTTAGGTGGGAGTAAAGAATTGTGTAAAGGAGGGTTGATAACCTAAATATTTTCGGGTAGTGATTGTGAACTTTGATTCTAAGAAGTATGTATTAACTTGTGCACTAGATTGACGTTGCCAGGCTTTTTAGTAAAGTTGGAAGTGGATATTAAAAGGGAATTCGGCTCCAGGTATGTATGGCTAACCTTGATCTTTGTAGAATCGCCTTGTTTGGTGTACGAATGTTTGGTATGTGATATCTGCGTGGCTTATTCATGAAATTATTGTGATTGTGCTTGTGGTAAGTATTGAGGAACAAATGACGAAAGAAAATCATAAATGATGTAGCTGGAATAACTGTGATAACCACATCTATGGCTTATTGTGGGCAATTGTCGTAGTGATGTAAAACACATGTGAGTTGTTGGATATGACGGAAAATAATATTGATGGTTATGGAAATACTTGTAAATTGTTGTTGTTATTTAGTAAGAAGTGTTGTTGTTGATCTTTGTGAATTGGTTATTGTTGTTGTGTTGTTGGTGAATTGTGACTGTACGGTGGGATCGGGTTGCGCGCCGCAACACGAAGTTATAAGGTGCGGGTTGTGGTGATAAGGGTGGCCGAGGTAATAAGTGTGGAAAGTAATCGAAATCACTATTGAAATAAACATTGAGCAAATTGTTAAATCATTGATGTGAAATTTTGGAAGGGGGAAACAGGAGAGACTAAAAACCTATTGGCTTGATTGTTCATTTTCTTGTGCATTTGATTGCTGTTTCTATTACTGTTACCTACTTGTATATGGCTTGAGTTTACTTGGAGCAATTTTGTTCATACATACCAGTACAATTCAAGTGTACTGACGTCCCTTTTGCCGGGGGCGCTACATTCGTGTTATGATTGTAGGTGGATCCATAGCAGGTTCCCCAATCCACCAACCGTAGATCTTCATCACTTCCCGTCAGCTGAATTGGTAAGCCCCTTTCCTTTTGGGGCCCTGCGTGGCACATGTCGTTTCTGTTTTGGGATCTCGTTTTGGTATTTGTATAAGGTATTGCCGGAGCCTTGTTACCGGCAAATACTATATCATTCCTTTTTTTCATGTTTATAGGCTCCGTAGACAGGAAATGTGGGTCATAAACTTATGTAATATGTATCTTGCACGTTGGGCTATGTAAAGTGTAAACCACGCTAAGAATCATGTACCATATGTATGTTTTGTAATAAAAAGGTGTTTTGATTGTAAATGGTTATTTCTCTTGGCTAATAAGTAATGAAAAAGGCGGGGTAACACGTGGGGTAGGAGAGGCACCCAGGTCCACTTGACTAGGGCTACCCGGTCGAGCGCCGGTCATGTTCCTCGGATTCGGGACGTGACATTATAGCAGTTTATATACGGTTCAGATAATATCAAAGCGGTAAAAAGCAACATTTGGCACATTAGGCCCAGACATGTGATTAAAACTAGATAATAAATAAATCCAAATATAAAAATTATTCTAAGCTCGAATTCTTAAATCCTGAACCAGAATTTCTGGGTTCTTGTCGCCAGCAGAGTCGCCAGAGCTGTCACAACTCCTTTTTCCTACTTCCCGCAAGGGTATAAGGGAGTTTTTCCAATTAAAGTGACAATCGAAACAGGATTATTTATTAAAGAATCGGAGTCATCACTTAGGATAATTTATGATGTCCCAAGTCACCGGTTTTAAATCCCGAATCGAGGAAAGATTGACTGTGTTTTACAGTCCGCGAAACATAAAAATCTGGGTAAGGAATTCTGTTAACCTGGGAGAAGGTGCTAGGCATTCTCGGGTTCCGTAGTTTTAGAATGGTCGCTCAACTGTTATTATTGTACTATTTATTTGAGTTTAAGACATCTTTGAAACCTATGTGCATTTTATTCCTTTTAAATCGCTTTCTAATAATCCAATTGTTGATTACACATTTGTGAATCATGTCACGAGAATCGTACCCACGATCTACAAAAGGATTTATTTTATTAACAAGATCAAATTGTGACCAGGTCACATAAATGTACCCCCAGATTTTAAAAATTATGTGTCACGACCACTTCAGGGGAACCATACCCATAGCCATGGCAATCAATTAATTAACGCGCCTAAAACAACTATCAAAGCATTTTTTAAACTAACTTTGTGAGGGCCTTATGTTGTGAATATTATTTGTGTATGGCACACCTAGAATTATTTTCAAGGAAAAGCTTTGTATATATACGTTTGAAGGCCAACTAAAGATATTCCTATTCATTTAATAAAAAACAAGCATCACAACCACGTCACGGGAACCGTACCCGTACCCGTACCCGTAGTTGTGATATTTTATTTACGTGCCTAAAGCAAACTACGAGTTTCATTTTTAAATAGCTAGATGTGATATTTATGAGGGGCATAGGTTATTTGATTAAAATGGCACACCCCAATTATTGGTTAAGGACAATACTTGATTCAAAAAAATTTAAGAAGTCTATTAAGGCAAAGCAGATCATCAGCAAGAGAGCTAGTGATATATGCCAATATTTTCATTGTATTTGGGCCAGCTATAAGCCCAAATCACGTACAGCAATAGTAGAACAAATGAGGACAAATGGGATTGGGCTTGACCAATGGTATAGATGAGTATTGGGCTCAATTGAGCCCCAGAAATGAAATTGGGCAAAGGGTCAATGAGCTTCAAGTGAGCAATATGATATGGACCAAGGCTAAGGACCCCTGGGCCTGAGATTTGGCCCAAGATCCAAAGAAGACTGGATCTGGCAGTTTTGGGCCTTGTGTGAGGCAAACTAACTCAACAAGCCCAAAGCTAAACTTCTTGCCTTAGGCAGTACATACAATACTAAACATGGAGACATTTGCTGAAACTAGCTGCAGGCCACATGCATTTGAGACTTGAAGCTACTACTAAGTTACTATTAAATTCATGCGTATGATGTATAATGAAATATTCCAGATATTGAACTAAGTATTACAATGCATCATTAGTTCCTAAATTTATTCAACTACTAAAATCAAGATCCAAAAACAATAGAGTCAAGATAAGAGATAATCTCGAGCGGAACTTCACCACTAACTTGAACAAAACCAACCAAACAAAAAAATGTTCCCAAACCCTTGCTGTAACGGCCCATTAATGTATGCTTAACAAGGAAAGTTTTAGCCAAACCAATATCATGATAACTTATAGTCCAAATACAAAACTAGCATGAAACATATTATCAATAGAATGAGTGAATAAAAGAACAAATTATAGAGTTAACTACTGAAAACCATAAACAAAGGTAGATTCCAAAGTACATCAGATGATATTAATACTAAGTCTCCACATTCAATTAACATGCTTCAAGTTGAGCTTCACATTTGATAGGGTCCAAGAGATACCTGGTACAGAGTTTAGAGCAAAAGAAAATGAAGAAATCAGCAGCAACAGGAGACTGTAAACCAGCAGTTCATCACAAATAATCTCAGCTTCCTTTGACCATTCGTAACCCAGGAAACATGAATTCTTTGAAAGTTTGGAAAAATTCTAACTAACTATGAAGAATCAAGAGCAGAACCAAAGCAAGTCTAGCCCAAAATGCAAGAAATTTTCAGTAATTCTTTAGAGTATCTAAAGGCTTTTTCAGAGGTTTAATGCAGTGAAACGGAGGCTGGGACACTTTCATCCATTTCTTACTTTTAGTCTTCTAGCCTCTCCTCTAAATGAAAGAAAATGAAACTTATATAACCAGCTCCTAGGGCAACAAAATCTGATTCTGTACTTCACCATTTACCGCTTCCCCAATTATTATTTTTTTCATTTTGGACCATGTTCTCCTAAACTATTCAGTAATTCACCCCAAAACCTACCTTCTTAGAATATTCCTAATTAGTTAGGAAAGATCCCCTTTATCTTATCTCCCTAAACTACCCCTTAAACAGTTGCTATTTACCTTCAGGATTTCAGACATGGCCCAAATTAAGCCAAAAACCCAAACCAAATGACCGATCTTTTTGAACTGGGTCAGAGATGACCCAAAATCCCAATAAACCAAAGTGACCCAAATCAAAATTAATTTCGGTGGTTTATGAAAGGAATAAGAAGAAGCAAATTCAGAATGAAACGACTTCAAAATCAACAGCATGACTGAACCAAGCAATTTTTTGGACTAGTCGAACTAAGCTAGAATTAAACCAATTAAAATGACCCAATGGAACTTAATGACTCTTAAATGAACACAAGTAGTTTAACGGACTTAAGAAATAATCAGAACCCACTAACTTGAACAAAACATAGCAGAAAATGAACAAACGAGTGGTAAAAAATAAAACAAGGTTAAAGAGGGACTGACGAGAAATGGGACAAGAAGAAACATACATACAATCAAAAATAAGAAGCATATACTATTTTACCATAAACACACAAGTGAGTCGATGAACAACATCGCCTGACAAACTTGCCGGCATTCTCCGATTTGAGTCGAAATTGGTATTAATCGCATGTCCTCGTTGAGAACAAGCGAACAATACAAATTTCAACCTTAATCGTTCTTGGAAGCTCGAAGACTTGGGATATTTTTCTTTTCTTTGTTCTTAGATCCGACATTGGTCAGATTTGGTGAGGATTCGGGGAGATGTTTCGATGGATTGGGAATCAAGCGTAGGTAGTGGTTGTGTGGTAGGGATTTGGGGTCAGATTGAGGTTGCGCCGCTGGTGGAGGGGATTTGGGATCTAAGGGCGGCGGGTTCTAGAGTTCTTGACTTGAGAGAGATAAAGGAGAACATGAATAGGTCCTTGGTTGTTCTAAGGACATTCAGATAATTATAAACAAAAAAAGAGGTACTTTCACGGCCGTTGGAAGAGATGAAATGAATGGCCAGGATTAACTCAACCCTACTGAACACAAAACGACATAGTGTTCCCCCATACTACGTCGTTTCAGGGTCTGATGGACTAAACGCTTGGACCGGGTGGGGATCGTGTTTTGGGACTGAATTTGAAAGGGAAATCCGTTTGGGCTTTATTGAATTGGCTCTAATAGCCTTTCTGATTCTCTTTTCTTTTTCTTTTTAGTTTTCAATTACTTTTTTTTTAAAATTTATTTAAACCAAAATTAACTCTTAAACTAATTTAACTTACACAATCAAGCTAATAATCCACCATAACAATTATAAAAATTAATTAACTCCTAAATTAAAAGAAAAACTACAAATTTAAAATTAAAAAGGTTAAAAATGCAAAGTGAGCCAATTTTTGTAATTTTTATTTTTTAATAAAACAAATAATTTACTAATTAACTTAAAAATGTAAAAATAAATCCCAAATGCAATGCAGGGCATTTTTTTTGTATTTTTCATGATTTAAATAAAACAAACATGAATAGAAAATTGGAATCAATTAACAAAAATCCTACAAAAAATCTACGAAATTGCAAATAATGGAAAAAATTTATTTTCTTGAATTTATGAGAGTAATTCATATAGGGCGAAAATCACGTGCTCAAAGATGCATGTTTCTTCTTCTATCCTTGGAAATTAATAATTTGATACTTTAGTTGCAGAGAAAGATGAAGGCCCTGTAACGCCTTTGGGGCGAAGTTGGTCAGGCCAAATATGAGTGTAATGAGCTAAAGGCTTAGATAGATGCCCAAGTTGCGGCCAAGAAGAATGCTTTGGCCAAGGCTTCTGCCCTTGAGGTGCAACTCCGGAATGCTCGTGAAAACAGCTCGGTCAAAACGAGTAGGATTGTAAGGCCCGAGTCTGACCTTTTGAAGATGAAGGCTGAGGTCGTGGACGCCCGTGATGAAGCTGAAGAGATTCGAGCTAAGGCTGATAAAGAAAGTGTCCGTCTATTTAAAAGACATTGCCGACGCTTGAGCTCGGTTAAGAGGGGCTTCCGATCGGGAGAGCAGAAGAAATGAATATGCTGGTGCAAATCCCGGAGGGAGACCCTCGAGAAGATCCACGTTAGGGGCTTCGATCTCTTGGAAGATATAGAGCAAGTCAAGGCGGATGAATACGATGCAAAGTTTCTCGTATCCGATGCCGAAGATATTGAGGAAAAGGCCGATGGAGGCGCAGTCCCTGATGGGAAAGTAGACTAGGCTTTTTCTTTCTAATTCTACGTATTGTGTTCTTTGAGAACTTTGTAAATGAAGCTTTATATTATTTCACATATACTTATAAAAAGAGGCCTTTCGGTTTTACTCTTTCATGAATTTTCCGTTGCTTGTGTTTGCCTTTCCTTTGTTTTGAATTTGGATGTTTTCCAATAATTAGCCAGATGAGTTGGATTTCGAGGTAAAAACCCTTTGGCTTATAAATCGGCCATGGGGCTCGTTGGGATGGCTCGTAGGCTCTTACATAATTCCCCTTAGGCACTTTTTAGTTAACCGTTTTGGGCTCAGTCTTCGAGTCGGGTTTTGACTCGAGCTTATTGACCCTTAAGTTTTTAAATTTTAAGCTCGCTCTTAGGCTCTTTTGCGTTGGGTCGAAACGACCTCTAATATAAGCTGGAGCTTAGGCTCTTATGCATTGGGTCGGTACAACCTCTAATATAGGCTGGCGCTTAGGCTCTTCCACGTAGGGTCGTTACGACCTCTAATATAGGCTTAGGCTCTTATGCATTGGGCCGGTACGGCATCTAATATGGGCTTTATTTTTCCCTCGTTAAATAAAGTTTGAAGTTATTTTGTGTTCGTCCGACTCTTCAATGGTTTGATAAGAACCCCGATTGTGAGTCGTTACGCGACGATAAATTAGCACCTGGGGATGTTTCGCTCGATGGTTGAATTGTTTCAAAGCCTTTTCATTATTTGGAGCTGACATGATCGAAGCTCTTTTTCTTATGCCAAGGGTAGCTTGATTAATCGGTTCTATTAGAAGTATTTTTGATGTAATTGAAGGCCTATGATTTTATGGCGATGGTCGGGCGTCGTAGAGTCATGTTAGTTTGGCCGGAGCCTTATGACCATAGTCAATATATTTAGTCGTAGCCTTTTAGTTCCCGAGTGAGGTATCCTCAGTGTCTATATCGAGGGTATGCCTTTTTAGGGGTCTTATAAGTTTGAATATATAGCCTTGACTTTAATATCGGGATTATGCCCTTTGTACGGTCTTATAAATTTTAACATGCCTTACTTAAGGTCTTACAGATTTTTTAGTTACTTGGCACAAGTATAACTCATGTTTTTCTTGAGGTCTTACAGATTTGGTGTTGCCTTATGGAGGTTTTATGAGTTCGAGGTTGCTCGCATGGGGTCTTATGGCCTCAATATTTGGATAGATCGACGGGGCGACATTCGGCAACAGTCCCTGATACATCAAAAGTTTTCAGCTCTAGAGAAGCTCTTTGTAAAATTGATGTTGTCTCATTGAGGGCTTACGAGTTCGAAGACCTGGAGGTATTATGTCTTCAAGTTTTGATGTCAGTCCCCTAGTGTTTGGGAAATTCCTGGCCCTAGGACGTTTTTCTTCTGTAAAAATAACAAACTTCTTTGAAGCGCGAAGCATCGGTGGTAAAAGAGACTTCTTTGATTACTTGGTACAAGTATACATGTTTTCGTTGTCAAGGGTTTGAATTATCTATGAGGACACTTTATTTGATTGTTTGGCCCAATATATCATTTTCCTATCGAGACCCTCTTTGGCTCATATTGACTTCTCCGGGGAGATAATCTCCCTGGGGGGATGTCCCCTAGTATTCGAGGTTGATTGAAGAGAAGCCTTGAATACTTGTTAAGTTCTCCTTAGGTAGCATATATATGTTGACTCGTTAAAAACCTTGCCGGTAAAACCCTTCTTAGGATAAAATCCGATTGAAGGAAAAACATGCAACACATGCTTTAAACCTAAGGTCTTCAAGCTGGAAGGTGCTTCGATTGTTCTAACCGGACACCTGCACACAGGTTAGTGTAAGACGTAAATAAAAAGGGAGACGGTTATACCTCAGTAGTGATGGCGCTTCGAGCCTCGATATTCTTTAACTGTTTGCTCTGGGGATGTGGTACGGTCCTTTGCAAATTAACTTAGGTACAATCGAGAATGTAGCTCATAATTGCTATTTCGCTATTTGCTTATCTTGAGTTCATGTCTCAAGCTTACCTCAGAAACTGGCTCCTTCTATGTTGAAGGTGTCAATGCCGGTGCTACATCATGCACTGCAAACATCTCTCTTGCTGCATGCTGCTCCCTGTATACATTTTTTATTCCATCCTTCGTTGGAAACTTCATAATTTAATGAAGGGTTGACGGTACTATTCTCATGCAGTGTATCCATGTACTTCCGAGCAAGGCATTGTACCTCATGTCTCCTTCAATGACATGAAACTTGACATTTTGGGTTGTGCCGGCCATGTTGACTGGGAGGGTTATTTCCCCTTTCATTTTTTGCTCGACATGTTGAATCTGTTGAGGACTTGAGAGGCGGGCACGATATGGTCGAGTAGTCCGAGTTGCTCCACCACCCTCGGCCTGATAATAAAGGACGAACTACCTGGATCCAGAAGAATATGCTTAATTTGAAATGTATTCATAAGAAAAAAAACTAGCAATGGATCGTTATGAGGCTGAGACAGGGTCTCGGTGTCCTCATCCCTGAATGTGAGAGCGTCCTCGGGTTGTAACCTCGAGTTCATTTTTCCGTGGTGGTGGATATTTTTGTTTGTTTGACAATAGGTTCCTGTGGGATTCGATTCCTCCAACGATCATGAGGATGACATGTTGAGGTTTTTCTGTTTCATTTTTCCTATTCGCCTCTCTTTCCTAAAATTGATTTTTGGCTCGATCGTTGAGAAACTCTCGGAGGTGCCCTTTGTTGATAAGTCGGGCTACTTCTTCTCTGAGCTATCTGCAATCTTCAGTCCTATGACCGTTTGTGCCATGAAATTCTTACACCAAGTTAGGGTTCCTTTACGTTGGATCTGATAGTATGGGTTTTGGCCACCTGGTGTCTCTGATTTTACCGATGGCATATACGATGTACGAAACATCAACGCTGAAGTTGTAGTAAGATAATTGGGGTGCCTCTATGGTTTCTGTGTGTCTGTCAAATCCGAATCTACTCACGATTCCCCAAGGATTCTAACCTCGATCTGACCTTCAGTTATTTTGGGTATGTTACGCCCTGGGGCGTTTCTTCGATCTTCAGTGTATGGTTGGTACCTTTCCTTGTTTGGCCTTGGTTCCTTCTCTAGGAGCCTGCTAGGATATACTGAGCCCAAGGGGGCTCCTACTTGGTTGTCATTGACCTTAATCTTTGATTGATATCGGTTGTGGACATCTGACCAAGTCACGACGGGATATTCAACCAAGTTCTGCTTTAGCTGCTTTGAAGCTACCGAGCTTCGTTTATTCAAACCTTAGGCCTGCACTGCCCAGTCATCGGAGACTGGTGGTAATTCCATTCTCTCCATTTGAAAGGGAGATACGAACTCCCATAACATCTCTTTTTCTCTCTATTTAATTTTGAAGACGTTGGATTTCCTTGTAGCAATCTTGATGGCACCGGCATGTGCCTTTATAAAAGAATCTGCCAGCATGACAAATGAGTCTATTGAATTAGGGGATAGGTGTGATACCACATCATGGCCTCTTTCGAAAGTGTTTCTCTGAATTTTTTCAACAAGACGAATTCAATCTCACGATCCTTTAGGTCATTTCCCTTTACAACACAAGTGTAAGTAGTGATGCACTCGTTGGGGTCTAAGGTTCCATTGTAATTCGGAAGATCGAGCAATCCAAATTTCTTTGGGATAGGCTTTGGAGCAGCATTCAATGGGAATGGATTATGTAGAAATTTGTTTGAATCTACACCCTTCAGAATCGAGGGTGTGCCCGAAATCTGATCGACCCTTGAATTGTAGGTCTCCACCTTTTTATCATTGGGTTCTATCTTCTATTCGCCCGATTCAATCCTCTTTGTGAGGTCCTCAAGCATCTTTATGATAACAGGGTCAGCTCCGGACCCATTGTTGCTTGACCTTTCTGGTACCTGTTCGGCTCGAGGAGCCGTTTTCGGTGCTACTGTGCTTGGAGTTTATTGGTGGCTTTGCAGTTGAGAAATCGCCAGCTATTGTGCCTGCAACATCTCAAAAATGACATGAAGGCTAACCTTTTGTTTCTCTCGTGCTGGGGTTTTCTTAGCTTCTTGTTGGTTTTCTTGGCATATACTCCTATTAGTGTGGGAGCTTATATCGTGTTGGGCATTACGTGAGACCACATCCACGAGAATTGGTTCTGGTGCATCCTTAAGGTTTCGTGGTGGTACACCAATTCCTGGAACAGCTACACCATTCTCTCCATGGTCCTCAGGACCGTTGTTTACATGTGTATTCACTGGGTTAGACATTATGACATGAACTCAAAGATTCTTGGACAAAAAAAGCATGAAGCATAACTTTTATTTTTCGGTAAACCAGCACGAATACAATCACTATTATTTTTAGCCCCATGGTGGGCGCCAAACTATTTACCTTGAAAATGGTATTTACAATTAGATTTGATTTTGTGGTTATAAAAATACGTGATTTATTTTTTTGCTAGTTGTTAAGTAGCAGAAGCTAAGTGTGAGTCAGAAAAATGAGATAAGAGGTTGAGGATTGTATATTATGAAAACCGAATGGCCGAGAGTCAGGGTCTGGGGATAGCATATGCTGGGCCTCAAGGTCGAGCTAACGAGCTTAACAAGGGGTGATCGGTGAATGACTAACAATTCTAAGGGCCTCAATAATGGCTCTTTATGATCAATGATGAGTAATAAATGAATAACAATCAGTGAAACACAATAAATGTAAGCAATAAATCAAAGAGAAGACAATGGAGAATGTTAAGTTAGAGAGCAGAGAATGTTTTTGTTCTTGTATTGAATATCATGTCTCTTTACAAAATGACAAGGGTCCCCTTTATATATGAGGTAGAATCCCAACATAGTACATGTGCATTTATTACAAATATATACAGCTAGTACAACCATTTAATGTCATGGTACTGATTTATACTAGTCTAGTAGACCTGGTCAACTCTAATCACATGCTTTGGTAATTTCCTGCTTTTCCATCATAGCCACTGATTTGCACCGCCCCGAGGTAGAACATAGGGAACCCTCGGGGATCGAACCTCGAGTTATTAAAGGTAGTAATGATCCTAAAACCGGACTCTCCGATTTTAGCCGTATATAACCTTGTTATTCTATCATCTATTCACGTGTCTCAGAAAAATACATAAGTTGAAAAAGTTTACTTCATGATATTACTCAAAGGCATAATAGTCTTATGACGATCCAAGAGATTTTATTGACATAATTCTTATGCATTGCATTCATTTACATTGACCCATACTAGATGGCGTTATATATAGATATATATATATATATATATGTATATATATGTATATGTGATATGGGAGAAGGTTACGAGTTATATACGCACCACCACCTGATCAGCTGGTATACATTGATGATTTATCCCACAGTGGCCGAGATTGTTACGCCCCGCAATAGTGCGTCAATATTACGTTGTGCAGTATTAAATTACTACGATGTTGCATCCTGTAGTATTGTACGTTAAATTTATCGTAAGGTAATTGACATTAGTCCAAGAAAAAAGATTATTTGAAGATTATAAGGGATTATGCTATTTTAAACAAATGATGAGTAAATTCGTGAAGATAAGAGGAGAAGCAAGTCAAAAATAATAAAATTTTTCGTCCAAGTTTGGCATATTGGGATAAAATACAGGCCGAGCATTAATGATCGATATTTACAGAGTAATACCATAAAAGGTACCATATGGCCATGATAGTAGGATATATAAAGTGTATTAAAAAATAAGTAGAATTTTTAGTAATTTTAAATAATTCTTAATTATATGGATAATTGGTTAATTGTCGGATAACAGGACATTACCTAGTTAATTATTAAAATATGAGATAGGATAAACCCCCCCCCCCCC
>MU698049.1:78839-195007 GCA_026770625.1 Nicotiana glauca
TACAAAGAGAATGACTTACTAGTTTTAGATTAGGTGGCAAAACCATGTTAGTTACATAATATTTCACTTTGAATATATTCAATACGAAACAAAGGCAACAATCCCATTTTTAAGTTAAGGTTGATGGATTAAGAGAAGTTCTGGCAAGATTGTTCGTTTGGTTGCCCCTCTCGGACACTTTTAGCAGCCAACGCTCAATCAATGTTTACCAATTTAAATTATTCTTTAGCTAAGTTCACTACGTTAGTGATGATTTTCATTCTTCAACAAAAATCCAACGAGATTTCTTAGCACACTTGCAACATGAGATTTTGCGGTTTTAAAGGAGCATGGTGCAACATTTTCCAAGAATATCACACGAATTTTTCCCTACTCCAGGTATGATAAGTCTATCTCTTCTTTCTTTTTGCATGATTCGTACGATACAAACGAAACGCGAAAATGCATAACTTCCATAAATGACTCTATTCATAGAAGTATTAGGGGTGCCTATATTCTTGAATTCCCATGTGTCCTATTATTTTATCATCTGTTCATGGGTCTCAAAAAAGTACGTAAATTGAAAAACTTTACTTCATGATATTAATCAAAGGTATAATGGTCTTATGACGTACCGAAGAATTTTATTAACATATTTTCACATGCATTTCATGCATTTACATATGCACATTGACCCATAACCAGATGACATTATATATATATATATATATGAGATATGGGAAAAGGTTATGGCATTATATACGCATGACCACCTGATTAGCTAGTATACGTTGATGATTTGCCCACAGTGGTCGAAATGATATGATGGGATGCCCTCAGAGGCTTGATAATGTTATTAATGCATGTACCCATGCATGATATGATATTTATACGCATATGCATGACATTATAATAGTAAATGATTCCCAGAGTTATTCAGATATACATGTTGAGTCTTTTGCTTCATGTTTCTCTTATGTCTACTAGTTACTGATTTTCATTCCTTACATACTCGGTACATTATTTGTACTGACGTCCCTTTTGCCCAGGGACGCTGCATTTTATGCACGTATGTTCTATAGACAGGTCAAGAATCCTCCAAGTAGGCTATCAGCTCAGCGGAAGGTGTGGTGCGCTACATTTGCTCCGGAGATGCTTCTTTTGCCAGTGTGATTAGTACGTGTATTGATTGGTATGGAGGGACCTTGTCCTATCCTTTATGATATTATTTATTCTTAGAGTCTTGTAGATATATGTCATGTATACGGATAATTATATGGTCTTATCGGCCTAGGTTTCGGGTATATAAAGAATCATGCCAGCCTTATAGGTCCGTACTTCGTATTTATAAGTTTGTATTCCCCCATGCTTTACTTCGGTTCATTTACCTATGATAGAATGATATGAAAGATACGTTATGTTGGTACTCGATTGAGAGTAAAGTACTGGGTGCTCATCGCATCCTAACGGTTTGGGTCGTGACAAAAGTAGTATCAGAGCAGTTCTATCCTAGGGAATCTACAAGTCGTGTCTAGTAGAGTCTTTGTTATGGGTGTGTCGTGCACCATACTTATAAGAAGGAGGCTACAGAGCATTTAGAATTGCCACTCTTTCTTCTTACTCTAGATCGTGTGGTAGAGCTCAGTTGTAAGAATTCAAATTCCTCAATTCTATATTATTCGTAATAAGACGATACCTGCATCCATAAAGACGGTTGGTAAATACATGGCTATGGAAGAGTTGATTCAGAGGAACTCAACTTTGCATCATGCTTATGATAAGTAAATGTGAGATCTTCAGCGGATCATGTGTGTACTGAAAGGTGTAAGCCTCTTAATAAGGAGTCTTGAAGCAACAATACCTATCCTCCTTAATGGTGAAAGATAGTAAGAGATTCAAAAGATAAATAAAAGTTTCAACAAGCAAAACAAGCAAGATGAAGAAGAGTACGAGGCGCCCAGTTAATGAAGGTTAACAGTGTTTATAATTCAGGCGGAGGAATATAAGATGATGCCCTATGGGGACTAACATGTGTAGTTTAAGAAAGGGATGGAACATCAGGATCCATCTAGGGATAGAGTAACTCAAAATGGTGAATGGATTGTTTGTGTTAGTTAACATTTTTGAAGGGTATTATAAATGTGCTAATAGATCTTCTTGTAAGACACCCAAATTGTGCGTTGTAGAATATTACAATTAGATGTGAATACTAGCATGATCGGAAAAAAAAAATTGAGAAGATAGGCACTAAAAGCCTGGAAGGGATAAATATTACCTTAGTGTGACTCTAGTCCCTAGTAGAGCAAGGACGTTGAGCAACCCGAAGAGCCGATGGATGAAGTAAGGGGAGAAAAAAGGAAAAGAATGTCTGGCTGAAGTTTTCACAAGAAAGGGATAGGCAGAAATATTAACAGAGTAATGAGAAGTAAGAGATGAAGGAAGAGATGAGAGGTGATAGGCCAAAAAGTCATATCTTTATTTCAAGAAGTATGTTCGTGACTCTAACGTAAGTACCAATAGGAAAAGATCAGTCTAGGCTGGTGAACAAGGTAAAGTAAACATGAATTGGGGATTTAGTGATTTGATAATGGTCGATATCATAAGAATTTCCGATTTCATATCGGAAATAATAGAATGGACAACAGAAGAAGATTCATGAGAAATTCAGAGAATGGTCATTCAGGAAGACGGTTCCCTAAAGCGAGCAATGTGAGCAAAGTTTAAGCTTAAGGGACTATATGTGCTAGTTACACTAAGTGCCACCATTGAGAGTGAGGAATTTTGTTATCCTTGTTACAGAAGGATTACTGCAAGGCGAGTAAGGGACATTGATGATGCGAAAGGACTTCAAAGATAGAGAGGAAAAACATCTATAGGCAGGTCGTCAGAGCTTCAAGTCTTAGTACTCCACTAAAAGGGGTGGGGGATATGGAATCATAAAGGAAGAATGCTATAAAAATAAGAAAGGGATGATATAGCACTACAAATGTGCTATTATTACAGAACGTTATGTAGGCATGGTGTAAGAAAAAGGAGGTAAGGGTTCCAGCTTGGAAGTTTATTGATAAATAAGGAGCCAGTGCAAGAGCTAAGTTAGACAAAGGAAATAATCCAAGAGAGAGTATGCGGAATATGGATATAAGAATGAGTCGATGAGTAGTTAGTAGTTGATTCAGAAAAAGCCTGGTCATCACTAGATAAGAAGTTACAGACGGATCAACTGATCATGCAAGATAAATTTAGTAAACCCCAACATGAAGAATTCAGCCTTGCAGTAATATCATAATAATACTTGAGATATATTCAAATAAGAGTTGGGGTAGTTAAAGGTACCATATGAGTGTTACGGGGATAAAAGAAAGTTCCACTAGGAAGGCAGTCAAAATATCAGCTCAAAAGAAACCCTACAAGCATAAGCGTACGGAGGTAGGCAACTACGGGTGATTAAAGGAAAGGAAGGACATCAAAAGGTCCATAATAAGCTCATAGCTTTACGAGAGTTATGGGTTCTCCCTAAGTACTACAACGAAAGACTAGGTAAGAAAATAAGGAATAAGGCTTCAACCTAAGCACAACGACCTAAAGAGGAAATGGTCGTGTAACAACAGTCTCACAACAACATTGGAAGCACTCCAAAGGAAAGTATCACCTACCGTGGCTAATCAACGGGAAGTAAAACTAAAAGTAATATTCAGGATCATATGAGTTGCATGAAAATTCTGCCATGTGTGGGCACTAAGATAAGCTAAGTATGGACGTAACACGGGGGTAGAAAGACCAGGAAAAGTAATGCTTACCTTGAATGAAAGCCAAGATGGAACGAAAGAAATTCTTCAATCAATGATCCAGATTTGGTTACGTTATGAACGCACTAAAGGATTCGGAGTTTATACATACAACATATATAGTCGTAGAAGATTCTGGTATTCGTTAAAAGAAAGAATTGAGCCTAGGTCATAAATAAAGGATCAAATTGTTAAAGGATTGTATCATGCATATTCCTCAACGCCCATAAACGACTAAACATAATAATTAATACCATGAACCCCAGAGTGGGAGATAATTTAAGCTGACATAAAGGCCGATCATAAGAAGGAGGAAACTAAAGAGTTAGATCAACAAAGTAAATCAGGAATTCAGTTATTGGACCTAGAAATTATAGAAATCATAATTGAGACTATTGCAGAAGTACTCTTAATATCAAAGGTACACTGGAGATATTACAACAACCATATCCTATAATGGCTCTATGATAAAGGTAGTTAGAAGAAGTACTAGCCTCACAAGAAGTCAGTATGAAGCTCCTACTGAATTGTGCATGCCTAGAGGTGCAAGTATTATAATAGAGCTTCAAGTTGTGAACGTGAATTATACCTATGTGGAGGGGAGGTCATGAAAGAGATAGAAGACACAACATAAGATTTTAAGATAAGAAAGGAAAAGGGGAACAACATACAAGATACTCAAAATGCAGAAGGCCGTGAATAGTCCATAATGCGAATAAAAGGCTAGAAGCGCGGGGTTTTAGTATCCAGGAATGATAGCAGCATCATCAGTGGAATACTTCCCAACCTACGGTTTCTAAGTACCGAAAGTTCTAATTGGAGAAAACAAAGTTAGAGACGATGAGGTATCTCGCTTGATGTTCAAGAAAATACAGAGGAATTTATCACAAGCTTAAATATGATAGGTTTTAGAAAGGCAAGGGTAAGGATAAGGAGAAGGAAATCTTTGTAATTGCAATCTTTAGCATAATTTTAGAAGGAAAAACAAACCATATTTGCGGAAGTGAAACCAGACATTTCACGTTCTTATTCCAACTATATACTGCTTTATCCCATTCATATAGCTCCCTGTGGAATTCGACCCTGACTCTTATTTGGGTATTACTATTGCATCGACCGTTCTATATCCTCGAATAGAGGTATGACTTGGAAGAGATCAATTTTTTACTCCGTTGCCGGGGAGCTAAAAATGGATTTAACTATATCTTTGGTTTTGCGTGTAAATTGTCTTCTTTTCCCTTCGTGTTAATAATCTTTTTGGTGAAACAATTTTAGGTGAAACCATGGCTCTTAACAACAATGATCGTCTTGCAAACATGCCTACAAGGGATGTGTACGTGGAAGATGATCAAGTTGAAGAGGATTATCTTGAACCTCAAGCAAATAGACGAAGCCGACTGCCTCAAGACAACGTTCTTTATCTACCCCCACCTCCATAAAGAGTAGCTCCACACCGGGTGTTGCTGAATGAAGAATAAGCAGGTGCCATAGTCCCGCCCTGCATTAGGGCGGGCAACTTTTATATCACAAATATTATGCTCACATTGTCAGAGCAACATGGATTCTTCACTGGGGCTCTGAATCAAAATGCGTACGAACACTTGAAGGGGTTCGTAGACACTTGCTGGGGGAGTAAACAGACAAACGTCTCTGAGGATGCTTTACAGTGGAGGCTATTTCCTTTCTATCTACGGGGGGAAGGCGTTGCCAAATCATTCTATCTATACATGGGATGAATTGGAAGAGAAATTTATTACCAAGTTCTTTTCTCTCTAGCATATGACGACTTTTAGAGACGAGATTCTTGCATTCGAACAAGAACCCAATGAGACGATATGGGAGAGGTACCGAACTATGATGAAAGAGTTCCAAAACAATTACATGACGGATGCTATGATTCAACAAACTTTCTCTAGGGGGATCAATACTACCAATCAATGTGTGGTCAACCAATATACCGGTGGAAGTTCCATGACAATGCCATATTCTGAAGCTTGTGATATTTTAGATAAAATGGCGGATACTTCGTCGGCATGAAAAAGTAGAGAAAATGTTTCCCAAGGTGATCCAAATATAATTCACTTGCATGATCACGGGCAGGCAATTGTCGAGTTGACCACCGCTATGAAGCAACTAGCCAAGGCTCAACTTCAACAAGTGCAAGGTCCTAAGAAAGTCAATACAATAGAGGGAGTTAGTATGATGGTAAACAAGATAAGGCAAATGGGCCCTCAAGTGCAAAAAAATATGGAAAATTATGTGCAAGATGATAGTAGGTTTGATCATGAATAGTCGTATAACGAATAAGAGGAGGAATTACAATGTGTGAACAACTTCCAAGAGAAAATAAACAACTCTCAAGGCTCGAATCAACCACAATGGTGTCCTTAAAGAAATCAATAGAATTGGAATTCAAACAACCAAGGTAATTGGAATAGTGGTAACAACCAAGGGAACTGGAACAATCAAAACAATCAAGGAAATTGGAATGGTAAAAATAACCAAGGCAATTGGAGTGGAAATAGTCAAGGATATTGGGGAAGCAACAACCAAGGAGGGTGGTGTATACGGTACAATCGGAGGGTCCAATTCCTCGTCATCTAGGCACCTCAGAAGATCGCCTCGAAGGATCGAGGCTACAAGGCTAAAGTCGAGTTTCCTCCCTCGAGGTTCATCGACGCCTGACCTTGGGACAATTTTGACCGCGACTATGGTAAAAATGTGGAGTTCCCAAGGCGTGCATCTAGAACCGACCAAGTCTGTCTGACTATGCCTAAACCCAAATCAAAGCATCAACTAGTTGTTCCATCTCCATATCTACGTAATTAATGTATTTTGTACTATATTAGGATCCCCCCATATATAAAGGTGATCCTTGTCATTTTGTAATAATTTGTGGCTCCACACAAAATATACAAGAACATTCTCTTTCCTCTAACATGTTTTCTTGATACTATTGCTTCCATTTATTGTCTCCATTATTGTTCTTCATTTATTGATTATTATTGGCCATAAAGAGCCTTATTTGATTTTATTATAACTATTAGTCGTACATCAATCACCTTAGATAGCTCCTAGCCGAGCACCCGAATCGACCTCGAGGCCCCCAAATCGACTAGCTTGAGGCCCGGATTGCTAACCTATCAGTTTGGTTATCACCTTGCTCTAAATTCTTATCTTGTTTCTAAGTCATCCACACATCATCAATAGAATAAAAACTAGCATAAAAATAGATCACGCATTTTTAGAGTCCCATAATCAAATTTAATTGTTATTACCATTTTTATGGTAAACAGTTTGGTGCCCATCGTGGGGCTAAAAATAATAGTGATTATTTTCTTGCTGGTTTTACTACACAATGCAAGTTATCTTTCAGACTTTTTTTTGTCCAAGATCTTCGATTTCAGGTCGAAATGTCTAACTCAGTAAATGGAGGCGGGAACAACAATCTTGAGGAACATGGAGAAAATGGTGTAGGCGTTCCAGGTGTTGGTATGCCTCCTTGAAACCTTGAGAACGCACAGGACCGATTCCTGCTGACGAAGTCTCGCGCGATGCTCAACATGTCGATATAAGCTCCCACACCAATAAGAGCGTGCACCAAGGAGACCAACAAGAAGCTCACTAGGGAAGAACCGAAGTTAGCCTTCATGTTATTTTTGAGATGTTGTAGGCACAACTGGCTATTGCTCAACTACAAAGTCACTAGAAAACTCCTAGCATGGTAGCACCGGGGAAGGCTTCCCCAGCCGAGCAGGTACCAGAGAGATCAAGGAATAACAGGTCGATAGCCGATCCCTCCATCGTAAAGATGCTTGAGGAACTCACCAGAAGTATCGAATAGGGCAAGAAAAGGATAGAAGCCAACGATAAGAAGGTCGAGACTTACAACTCTAGGGTCGACCAAATTCCAGGAGCACCACCGATCTTGAAAGGTGTGGACTCAAAGAAGTTCGTACAGAAGCCATTCCCATAGGAAGCGACCCCGAAACCCATTCCAAAGAAGTTCATAATGCCAGATCTTTCAAAATATAACGGTACCTCGGACCCCAATGAGCACGTTACCACTTACACCTGTGTAGTAAAGGGAAACGACCTGAGGGATGACGCGATCGAGTTTGTCTTGCTGAAGAAATTCGGAGAAACACTTTCTGAAGGGGCAATGATGTGGAATCACAACCTGGACCCAAATTCTATACACTCATTCGCCATGCTGGCAGATTCCTTTATAAAGGCACATGCTGGTGCCATCAAGTTGGCCACAAGGAAATCCGACATCTTCAAAATCAAGCAAAGGGAGATCGAGATGCTGTGAGAATTTGTGTCTCGCTTTCAATTGGAACTAATGGAACTACCGCCAATCTCCGACGACTAGGCAGAGCAGGCCTTACTTCATGGTCTGAATGAATGAAGCTCAGTGTCTTCGAAGCAGCTGAAACAGAATTTGGTTGAATAACCGTGACCTGTTCGAACATTCACGACCGATACCAGTCGAAGAACAGGGTCAGAGACGACCATCTAGGAGCCCTCTCGGGCTTGATATATCCAATCAGGCTTCTGGCGAAGGAGCCAAACCCAAATAAAGAAAGGTATCAACCATACACCGAAGATAGAAGGAACGCCCCGAGGTGCAACCCACCTCGCAATGATCGAAGGATAGACCGAGGACATAATCCTCGGGGACTCATCAACCGAGCAAGATTTGATAGGAATGCGGGGCCAACGAAGGCACATCGCTTATCAGAATACAACTTCAATGTCGATGTAGCAGACATTGTGTTCGCCATCAGTAAAATCAGGGACGCCAGGTGGCCCAAGTCTGTACAATCTGATCCTTCACAAAGGAATCTTAACTTAGTGTGTGAATTTAACAACACGCACATCCACAGGACCAAGGATTGCCAGTAGATCCGAGAAGAAGTAGCTAGACTACTCAATAAAGGTTACATCCGAGAATTTCTAAGCGACCGGGCCAAAAATCAATGTCGGGAAAGAGAGATGGCAAAGAAGAATGAAACAAATGAGTGAAAACATGTTATCCACATGATATTGGGAGCTATCGATGCCCCATAGGAGGCCGTGATGAGAAGGACTAAAATATCCATCACCAGAGAAAAGCGAACATAGTGTTAAGTACCCGAGGATGCTCTCACAATTCAGCGATAAAGACATTGAGACTTTGTCTCAGCCTCACAATGATGCACTAGTAATCTCTTTCCTTGTAAATACATTTCAAATTAAACGTGTACTTGTGTATCCAGGTAGCTCGACCAACATTATCAGGTCAAGAGTAATGGAGCAGCTTGGACTGCTTGACCAAATCATGCTCCCCACTCGAGTCCTCAACAGATTCAACATGGCAAGTGAAACATTGAAAGGATAAATCACCCTCCCAGCCAACGTGGCCAACACAACCCAAAACATCAAATTCCATGTCATCGTAGGAGACATGAGGTACAACGCCTTGTTCGGGAGGCTGTAAATACACTGCATGAGAGTAGTACCATCCACCCTCCACCAAATGATGAAATTCCTAACAAAATATGGGATTAAAACCGTCTACAGGGGACAACATGCGGTAAGAGAAATGTTCGCGGTGCATGCTGTGGCGCCAACACAAATGCCTCTGCCTGAAAAGGAACCAAAGGGTAATCAAACTACATCTTCGGTTAAGCCCGAGTAATCAAAGTAGAGGACCGTACTGCGTCCTTATCACAAGCGACTAGAACACATCGGACCTCAAAATATCGTCGGCACATCGCACACTGAGGTATAACCATCTCCCTTTTCATTTTATACTTCATACTATCCTCTATGCAGGCGAGCGACCAAGGCAGTCAAAATGCTAACCCAACTCGAAGACCTCAAGGTTTTAAAGCATCTATTGCACTCTTTTCCTTTAACAGGGTTTTTATCCCGAAAAGGGTTTTACCGGCAAGGTTTTTAGCGAGGCAACATCCACATGCTACATAAGGAAGACTCAACAAGTATTCAAGGCTTCTTTTGCAATCAACCTCGAATATTGGGGACATCCCCCTGCAATGTCACCTACTCTGAAAAGCCAAGATACCTCAAATAGGACCTTGATAGGAAAATAATGTACCGGGCCAAACGGTCGAACGAACCGTGCCCATATAGAGCAACTAAGCCCTTAATAGCAAAAGCATGTACATTTGTACCATGTAATCAAAGAATACTTTTCATCAAAGCATCTCACGCTCCAAAAGAAACTCGGCATTTTTTGCAAAAATGACTCCTCTGACGAAAACATCCCGAGCACCCGGGGACTGGCGTTAACAATTCAACACCTGAACGACCCCCGGGTCGGAACTCCAAACTCATAAGCCCTCAATGAGGAAACATCCAAATCACAAAATGTTTCCAAAGCCAAAAGTGTCCCTACACTCGGGGACTGGCGTCAAAATGTCAAAAATTGCATGACCTAAAGGTCAGAATCTCCAAAATCGTAATCCCTCAATGAGGCAATGGCATCAAATCTCAAAAATTTCACGACCTCAGTGTCGGAATCTCAAAAATCATAAGCCCTCAATAAGCCAGTACCAAGTTTACGAGTAATGGCTCCCGAGCCAAGATACCATTGATGACTCGGCGACTATCACCGATCACTATTCATTAAAAACCTGAGGTCATAAGACCCCAAGCAGGCAGGCTTGGTCTCGTAAGACCTACATAAGGCAATAACAGTATCTGTAAGACCTCAAGCAAGGCATGAACCATACTTTTACCAAGTATCTAAAAACTATAAGATCTCAAAGGCATGAAAATTTTGTAAGACCTTACTAAAGGCATAAACCCGATCTCAAAGTTAAGGCTATATATCGAACTACTTCACTCGGGATTAAAAATGGCTCTGGCCAAGCATAAATGACTACGGTCATAAGGCTGTACCAGCCAAACTAATGCGACTCGGGGACGCCCAACCGTCGCTACAAAATTACAGGCCTTCAAATACTTCAATTCTACTTCGAAAATAACCATTTAAACAGGCTACCCTATACATAGGCAAAAGAGCTTCGATCATGTAAGCTCCAAATCACAAGCTTCGAGATACTAAGCCTCCGTGCCAAACCTCCCAAGGTGCTCGATCATGGCCACATAACCACTCGTAATCAAGGTTGTTATTGAACCATCGAAGAGTCAGGCAAAAAATATTCCAAAAAGTCCTTAACGAGGGAAAACCAAAACCTATAAAAGGTCGCATCGACCCAATACGTAAGAGCCTCTATCGCCAGCCCACATAAAAGGTCCCTTCGGCCCAAGGCGTAAGAGCCATTGTCGCCAACCCACACAAATAAAAAAACTTGAGGGTCGAACGAGCTTGAGTCAAAACCCGATTCAGATAGTGAACCCAAAATAGTTAATTAAAAATGCCTAAGAGCAATAGTGTAAGAGCCATTGTCTCCAGCCTAATGAGCCTCAGGGCCACACATAAAAGGTCGCATCGACCCAAGGCGTAACAGCGGCTGTCGCTAGCCCACATCAAAGGTCGTACTGACCCAACGCATAAGAGCCTAAGGGATAGATTGAAATTATAAAACTTGAGGGTTAAATGAGCTAGAGTCAAAACGCGATTTGAAGACTGAACCAAAACAGTTAACTAAAAATGCCTAAGAGCAAAAGCGTAAGAGCTCAAACGCCAGCTTACACTAAAAGGTCGCATCGACCAAAAGCGTAAAAGCCATTGTTGCCAGCCTAAAATTCGACATCTTGAGGGTCAAATGAGCTCGAGTCGGTTCCCAGCTCAGAGACTGAACCCAAAATAGTTGATGAAAACATGCCAAAAAGCAAAAGCATAAGAGCTCAAACGCCGGCTTATATTAAAGGCTTGCATCAGCCAAGTGTGTAAGAGCCGACGGGCTAGCCTAATGAACCTCAGGGCCACAACGCAAAATCTCAGGATTCCTATCAACTCAAAGACCAGTTCATCTGGCTACGATTAAAGCAAACAAAAACCCAGAATATACAAAATCACGAGGTTTCGCCCCTTATACATACATATAATAAAACACAATCTCCATCCACAGAGGTGTTTTGAAAATGCTATATACACAGCCAGAAAGCAAAATCTACGTCCCCACAGGGGCTATGGCCTGTCGGCCTTATCTTTGCTATATTCGATGTCGAATAGAAGTAACCGAGGATCACGCTCGTCTGCCCTCGCTCTCGCTAACTCTTTCGAGAGGAAAAATCCCCTAGCACGGATCTCCTCAAGAAATTTTTCTTCGATACGTACAACGATCATACTCTTTGATCCTATATTCACGATCAGGGGTCCTTCTCAACTCAGCCCGAGCATTGGCAGCGTCCTTCAAATGGACCGCCACCTTCTGGTCAGCCTTAGTTTGGCTAATTACTGCTTCAGCCCGAGCATCAACAATATCGGCCTTGACCTTCAAAAGCTCAAATTTGAGCTTTTTAATATTATTGGCTCGAACTGAGGCATTGTAACGAACTAAGCAAAGTTGAGCCTCAAAGGTAGAAACTTTAGCCAGGGCACCCTTCCCCTCTGAAACCTGAACCTCTGCCAGAGATTTTTTAGCTCATCATGCTCGTGCTTGATTTGGCCAACTTCATCCCGAAGGTGCTCCAGGGCCTCCATCTTTTTTTGCAACTGAGATAAATGAAACATTGGCCTCAAAAGCTAGAAGGCGGAGCACACACTCATTCGAGGCAAAACAAACTACCTTCTCTTTCAAGTAGCTCTCATAATTTAAGCGCTGACTCCCCTCATACCGTAAGCATTTCAACTCAACTTCTTTTTCATTGCAAAGGAGCCTAAGGTAGCTCTCCCCATCCAGAGCTTTCCGCAGCCTGGCCTCATAATGAAGCAGCTCGGATTTAAGCGTATCAAAGGCCTTCAAAAGAAAACCCAATAAGGAAGAGAAGGCGTGAAACTCAAAAGGCCTATGACGAAACTCACCACAAAATGAAGCTGTTGGTCTTCCTCAAAGGCCGAGCGCACATCTGCTAACCTAGCTCCCTCGGCTCTGAAAGAGTCGACTCTAATTGAGGCACGGTCGCTCGGTGTATGCGGCCCTGGGTTTCGAGTGTTCCTCGAAGTACTTTTGACAAAAAAAGAAGAGGACAATGATAGAGAAACCACCTTTCCAAAAAAGGAACCACAGGCGTGGCAGGCTCAGACAATGTTTTCGCTCCGGAGCCTCAGTCCAGTATCGCTTTGCTTTGAGCGCCATCGCCCTGTAGATGCATCTCTCGCTTATTGTTGCCGTTCTTTAGCCTGGAAGCTAGCAACACTTCACCCTCTCCAAAGGGCACAGCCTCACCTCGGAAGGATATCTGATGCCTACAACAGCAAGATTAATACGCAGAAAGGGAAAATACCTTTCCAAATAAAGGAAGGGAAAGGAAAAAATTGCACAACATGCACCATGATGTTTTTCTCCCCATCTGCCCTGGGACGAAGCTCGCCACTTGTGCTCATTGCAAGTCGAGTGGCTCGCCAACTTCTGAATCGGCAGATCAGGAACGTCTCCCAACGCCCATGAACAAAACTGAGAAGGCATGAAATGTACCACTTACGTGTATAATTCCATTCCTCAAGGAATGTCATAAGCTCCACGGGGATAATGTCATCGGCCTATACTCAGACAAATCGACTCATCCATTCCCGATCTCCATCTTTCTCATCATCAACGACAAAGGGCGTGGTTGACCGGCATCGCAAGATTAGCGGACATCGTTGGTGAAAAGTCTGATACAGCCTGATAAGATGACTAAGCGTAAGTTTAAGCCCAGCCTTCTCCGCAAAGAATCTCATCACCAACACTACTCACCAAAATGAATAGTGGATCTACGCCAAGGTAACCCGATACTTTAGATAGAAGTTGAGCACAATACTATTAAGGGGTCCTAGTGTGAAAGGGAACATGTACACATTTAAAAACCCATCGGTGCGGTCCGTGATGCCCTCACCCTGGGAAGGTACTTGTAACGCTACCTTCCCCCCCCCATCCACAGTATTTTCTCACTGACCCAAGGTGTTCTTCTCCTAGCAAAGAAGTAATCTTCAAGGTATGCTCTCGATGTTCCTGAGTATCGGAGGCAGAACTCTCCCTTCTCTGCCGGACTGAACCCGATGTAGCAGTCATAACTATCGCAAAATTAGAGAAACTGAAGCAGGAATTTGTGTAAGTGCATTAGTACTAAAATAATGAAAGGCTTGACGCAGCAAAAGAAGGGTAACTACTTAGGATGGTGGGACCTCCAAAAAAGAATAAATAACCCTATATATGGAAAAAAAGAACGATGATCCACCTACCTCAAAGGCCGATTAAAAACGCTGACCGATATCTCTTCGGGAAGTTGTGCTGGCGGAATTGCCTCGATAGCTTTGCAGCCATATTGTACATTAGGCGATGCCACATAATGTTTTGGGGTTGAAGATCCCCGTACCGTTACAAGTCCCTAGGTGATACCCGACCTTGAGGACCTCCTTCAAAGGAAAGTTAAGCTCTAAGAAGCCAACGACATCGTCGCTAGTCCCAAGGTAGTACCTAACTTCGAGGACCTCTATCAAAGAGAAGTTAGGCTTTAAGAAGCCAACAACATCATCGCAAGTCCAAGGTGGTACCCGACCTCGAGGGCCTCCATCAGAAAGAAGTTGGGCTCCAAGAAGCCACTGACATCGTTGTGAATCTCGAGGTAGTACCCTACCTCGAAGATCTCCATCAAAAAGAAGTTAGGCTCCAAGAAGCTGTTGGCATCATTACAAAACTCAAAATAATACCCAATCTCAAAGGCTTCTCTCAAGAAGGAAATGATCACTTAAGATCCAACCGTATAGGCTTGGCCTCAGGGTACCATCTAAATTTGGGTAAACCCTTGTCCAAGAAATATCTACAACACCTAAAGGCTATCTATGCTAAGATCAAAGCAAGTTTCCAAGTGGGCCGGGTTTGAACGAACCCCCACTTAGGGACTGCTCTCGAAAGCTTAAAGGAGTCCCTATCCTTGGGCCTCCGAGCAAATTTTCCCTCAAAGATTACCATAGGGTCTAAATGATAAATCTCGGTCTCAAGGCTCGAAGCATTACTTTCATTCAAATCGAATTAAGGGTCCCAACGACCTGAGTTTATCGGTCCAATCTAGGCTTGATCCAAGGAACGACAAAGGGTTCCATGGGGAGCCGTATTAATCAATCAAAAGTCAGGAAAAATACTCACACATGGGCTTGATATTGGCAGCATCCGATGGATTCATGCATTCAGAGTGTCCATAAACGCAAATAAAAGGAAATATAGCAAACATCAAAGGAAAAATTAGAGAAAAATCTTTATATTCATGAACACTTGATTACAAAGCCCATGAAGGGTCCTTACATATTATTACAAATCCCACGAGGGCTCCTTACACAGAAACAAACAAGTGAAAAGGTACACATATAGTAAAAGCCTAGATCCTAGCCTAATAAGTGGATGGGTGAAAAATCTGGCTAGTATGGACCTCGCCAACATTACTATTGTGAAGCCACTTCTTGAGACGTTCCACTGATGCGGGATGAAATAGTTAGTAGATAGTACCACCTCACTTCATGGAAATCAAAAGGAGTGAGGCGCCATATCGAGTAGTCAGGGGAGGTAAGCAACGGTGTAGATTTCGAACACCCCACTGAGCAGCGGTGTAGAGTCCAAATATTTACACAAACTAGGAAAAATCAGCCCCCTACTTCATCATCCCGAGCCAATGACAACAACAACAACAATAAACAAAACGTTGTAATCTCGCTCGACAAAAGAAAGTCCAGCAGATAGGTTGTGGCGTGGTTGATAGAATCACTACCATATAATCTTGAGGCCATAGTCCTCAAACATGGTGGATGACAATGGATAAGGGCAGTGAGAAGAGAAGGATGGATAGATATGGAAAGACACTTGGATAAAAGGTTGACCCCAGGAGGCTCCTATTTATAGGAAGGGCGACATTGTAACCCACGACACCATTATTGTCTTCGAAAGATTTAATGACAGGCACATTTAATACTTCCTTGGGAGCTGAATCGTCGGTGACGTTATGACTTTAGAGAATGAGAAACACTAATGCTTTGAATGATTCTGGAAAGATGAAACGACGGGACATTTCGGTTATCACGGAGGCTTGCGTCATCATCAGTATGATGTTTTCACGGGGAGTTCAAAAAGCTGGTTATCAAGGTCGTTTCTTATCGTTCTACTCCAAGAAATGTGGGACTATCTGTATATGATGAAATCAGAGGGTCCAATTCCTCATCATCGAGGCACCTCAGAAGATCGACTTGAAGGCTTGAGTCTTCAAGGCTACGATCGAGTTACCTCCCTCGAGGTTTGTCAGCGCCTAACCTTGGGAAAATGTTGACATCAACTATGGTAAAAATGGAGAGTTCCCAAGGCGTGCAGCTGAACCGAACAAGTTTGCCAAACTAGGCCGAAACCAGAATCAAAGTGTCAACTAGTTGTCCCATCTCTATATCTTTGTAATTAATGTATTTTGTACTGTATTAGGACCCCCCTTATATATAAAGCAGATCCTTGTTGTTTTGTAATCATCCGTGGCTCCACACGAAATATACAAGAACATTTTCTTTGCTCTCTAACACATTTTCTTGATACTATTGCTTCCATTTATTGTCTCCATTATTGTTGTTCATTTATTGTTTATTATTGGCAAAGGGCCTTTCTTGATTTTATTATAACTGTTAGTCATACATCAATCACCTTCGATAGCTCCCAGTCGAGCACCTGAATCGACCTTGAGGACTCCAAATCGACCAGCTCGAGGCCCCGATTACTAACATATCGGTTTGGTTATTACATTGATCTAAACTCTTATCTCGTTTCTAAGCTTCAATACAACATCAACTGCCTAACAACTAGCATAAAAATAGATCACGTATTTTTAGTATCCCATAATTAAATTTAATTATTATTACCATTTTCATGGTAAATAGGTGGAACAATAACCAAGGGAATCCGGGGTTGCGTATTTAAAAGCCACTAATGTATCAACAACCAAGTAACCCGCCTTCTTATCCTTCCCATGGCCCGAGTTTCGAACAATGGATGGGGTAAATTGACAACATGTTCAAACAAATGTTGGAGAAGAATTCTGACTCCGATGCTCAACTAGCCTCTCACAACACTTCAATTTGCAATTTGGAACTTCAATTGGGGCATATCTTACAAGCTTTAAACACTGGTCCTAAGGGGGCACAACCAAGTGACACGGTGGTGAACCCAAAGGTTGGGAACAAAACGGGACATACCATGTATGGTACTACAAGGATTGGAAAATGTGGGGATGAAAGCACCTCAAGTCAATGGAAAATTATGGATGATGAGCAAATAGTACACGAAGATGAGATGACGAGTAATAAAGTGCAAGCAAATGAGGAAGTAAGGATTGACATTGATGATAATATGGAGGGGACTCATGAGGAAGTGAAACCGTCTAGGGATTTGTTGACAAGAACCGATTCAAAAAGTTCATTTACATGATGAAGAGTCTATCTATCAATGTGCCATTGGTTGAGGCTTTAGAGCAAATGGTCAGTTATGCAAAGCTCATAGAGGACATGGTGAAAAATAAGAGGTCAATGAATTGCGACACTATAAATATGACTAATCAACTAAGTGCAATTGTGTACTCAATGGCTCCTAAATTGGAAGATTCTGGCACTTTCACAATCCCTTGTACCATCCGGAGTGCCGACTTCGCTAAAGCTCTTTGTGATCTTAGGGAAAATATCAACTAGATGCCCTATTCAACTTTCAATATTTTGGGAATTGGGCAACCAAGACCATATCCATGAGATTACAAATGGCGGATCATACCATGAAGAGACTGTTGGGTATCATTGATGATATGTTGGTTCGTGTTGATAAATTCATTCTCTTGGTGGATTTTGTTATTCTTGATTATGAGTTTGACTATGAGGTGCATGTTATTCTTGGGAGACCTTTCCTTGATACGGGGAAGGCTCTAGTTGATGTTGAAGCCGGAGAACTTACTTTCCAGGTTGGTGATAAGAAAGTGGTTTTCTATGTATGCAAGTCTATGAGGCGACCCAATAGCAATGAGGTGTGCTCGTTCATGGACTAAGTGACCGATGTGATTATTAATGAAACAAGTGTCATGATGAATGTGGATGATACATTTGAGGCTATCTTGCTCAACTTTGATGATGAAGAAATGGAAGAGTACGTGTAATGTGTAAATGCTTTGCAAGGAATGGGGTCGTACACTTATGAGCCCCGCAAAGTGTCCTCTTTCAATAAAGCCTTCAATTGAGGAGCCTCCAATCTTGCAGTTGAAGCCATTGTATCCACATCTTCGGCATGAATTTCTTTTCTCTTTTTCTACTTTACCAGTTATTCTTTCCTATTGTTTGACTAATGTATAGGTAGATTCCACATCGGCGGTTCTACAAAAGAGGAAGAAGTCTATTGGATGGACTTGGCGGATATTCGGAAGAGAAGCCCCACATTTTGCATGCACAAGATCAACTTTGAGGAAGGTACCATACCATCTATTGAAATCAAAGGAGACTCAATGAAGCCATGCAAGAGGTTGTCAAAAAGGAGGTGATCAAGTGGTTGGATGTCGGGGTTGTGTAACCCATTATGCAAGCTTGCGGAGAAAGATGTTAAGTTCCATTTTGATGATGATTGCATAAGAGACTTTGACTTGCTAAAGCTCAAGCTCCAAATTGGAGTGTTCCTTTTGATCTCATGTGCATACATGTGATGTAGTGGTAGGGGCTGTTTTGGGGCAATGTATCAACAAGATCTTCCATCCGTTCAATTATGCAAGCAAGACCGTGAATAGTACCCAAGTCAACTACACCGTTATGGAGAAAGAGCTTCTTGCCATTATTTTCGTTGTTGAGAAGTTTTGACCATACTTGACGGATGTAAAAGTGATTAATCATACGGGTCATGCGGTACTCCATTATCTCATGAGCAAGAAAGATTCCAAAGCATGTTTGATGATTTGGGTGCTTTTTTTTCAAGAGTTTGATATTGATATCCCAGATTTAAAAGGAAATGAAAACCAAGTGGCATACCACTTGTCTCGTTTGGAGGAGGAGGGGAGGCCGCATGATGGATTTGAAATCAATGACTCCTTCCCCGATGATAAACTTTTGGCTTTTTCTATGAAAGAGGTGCCTTGGTTCGCGAATTTGGAAAATCATCTTGTGAGTGGTATCATTCTGATTGAGTTCTCTTCAAAATAAAGGAAAAGCTCAAATAGGATTGGCAAGACTATTGTTGGGAAGAACCATACCTTTTCCGGATTTGTACGGATGGAATGATTAGAAGATGTGTACCAAAGGTGGAGCAAAGTAAAATTCTTGGGGCTTGTCACTCTTCGTCGTATGGTGGTCACCATGGTGGAGCAAGAACGGCGGCCAAAGTTTTAAGTTGCGGTTTCTATAGGCCCACTCTCCACAAGGATGCAAGTGACCTTGTCTAGCGTTGTGATGAATGCCAAAGGTTCAGTGGAATCTCAAAAAATAATGAAATGTCCCTCACCACCATCTTGAAGATTGACATTTTCGATGTGTGGGGTATTGACTTCATGGGTCTGTTTGTGAGTTCTTGTGGAAACACCTACATCTTGGTCGCGGTTGATTATGTGTCCAGTGTTGCTTTGCCCAACAATGAAGGGAGAAGTGTGGTGACGTTTTTGAAGAAGAACATCTTTACAAGTTTTGGTACTCCAAGGGCTATCATAAGTGATGGGGGCTTGTTTTTTTTTTCAACAAGGCTTTCGAAACCTTACTCACCAAGTATGGTGTCATTTAAAAAGTGACGACCCCCTATAGTCCTCAATTAAGTGGTCAAGTGGAAGTCTCCAACCAGGAGATAAAAAAGTATTTTGTAAAAAATAGTGAATGCCAACCGGACGGATTGGTCAAAGAAACTCGATGATGCTTTATGGGCTTATAGGACGGCTTACAAAAAACTGATTGGAATGTCTCCATACCGGTTGGTGTTTGGTAAATCTTGTCATCTTCTGGTAGAACTTGAGCGTAAAGCCATGTGGGGTTTGAAGAAGTTGAATCTTGAGTGGGATGTCGCTGCCAACTTAAGGGTGGCACAATTGAATGAGCTAGATAAGTTCTGGTACCATGCATATACACATTCATCCTTATACAAGGAGAAAATGAAGTACCTCCATAACAAGTACATTCGGAATAAGGCGTTCAAAGAAGGTGATTTTGTGTTGTTCAGTTCTCGGTTACGGATGTTTCTGGGAAAGTTGAAGTCTAAATAGAGTGGCCCGTTTGAGGTTGTCAGTGTGAAACCTTTTGGTGCATTAGACTTAAAAAATAAAAATGATGAAGTATTTAGAGTCTATGGTTTCCGGGTGACGTATTATTTGGGAAAGGTGAATGATTCCCACGTTGTGGCAGTTCTTTATTTCAAGTGA
The DNA here is from genome assembly GCA_026770625.1 of Nicotiana glauca. Taxonomy (NCBI): domain Eukaryota; kingdom Viridiplantae; phylum Streptophyta; class Magnoliopsida; order Solanales; family Solanaceae; genus Nicotiana; species Nicotiana glauca. Next base: position 99,053 of record MU698049.1, read on the forward strand.
TTAGTAATCTGCATTGTGCCGTGACGTTAAATCAAGCACTTCTGGGAGGAAACCATGTGTCTTTTTCCTTTTCTTCTTCTTTAGATAGGCATTATTTTGTGCTAACTGGTTTTGAAGTGTGTACAAGAATGATTGTGCTTTGCAGGGACTGTGCTGAGCAAAAATGGCTATGGAAAATTTGCGGACCGCACAATTGTGAGTTCTATAGCAGAAAGAGATATGCAACCGCACAATTCTTGTTCGGACCGTACAACTGGAGATCCAAAATTGCAAACTCTCTGAAGTTTGCCTGTTAGAGAAATGGCCAAAATGCGTCCGTACAAGGAAATGTGCGGTCCGCACCAAATTCTGTGACCGCACCCACTAATGTGCGTACTTTAGATCGACAATGGTAAAAGTGGTAATAGGTAAGGAGTGCGTACAACATACAAAATTGTGCGGCCGCACCCAGCTCGTGAATCCTTGCCCTAACCGGCCACCCATAAATAGTTCCACCTCACTAGTGTTCAAAGTTTACACTGTCTGAACATTTGACACTAAGGCAAGAACAATATTCTAAATTGTTTCAAACAACTCACACTCATTTCATCCTCTGTGATTCTTCCTTGCATCACTACACTACTGGTACGTTCAATCCATATTTAGATTTTCAATTTTCTTTATTTATGTTCTTAGTTAGTTTGGTTATTTTGAGGCCTAGTGTCAAATTGATCATCATGTGTGCTTAAAATTGTGTGGGTAGTTTCCTATTTGATAATTAGGGGATGGGTAAACTGTTAATCATGATTACTTGCCACTACCATGCTAAATTTGTGTCCAAAAGTTGAAACCCTAAGTTACTACCCATTTTGTTTTGAATTGTGTGCTCGCACAAGAATTGTGCTATCCGCAGATTGCTAGTATAGAGCTTATGATGTGAATTGATTGTGTGTACCGCACTCCAAATTGTACAGTCCACGAAAATTGGACCGCAGCCCCAAAAAAGTGTGTGCGGCCGTAGATTGAGCATTCCTCTGCTATAAGAGAGTTGCATGTTTAAAGTAAAATTTGTGCAGCCGCACTCAAAATTGTGTGATCCGCACTTCAATTGTGCGGTCACACTTGATATTTTGAGGGTCGCAGAAACACCACTGCGGCCGCACTTAAAAATATTGCGGTCCGCACATCCCATCCGCAGACGCACACAAAAATGTGCGGACTGCACTTCTTTACCTATATCTGGTTTTTCCTGCCACTATCTGCAACTGTCTGATACTGTAGTTTGAACTCTAATTGATCTATGTTTTTATGTATTGCAGAAAAGGGTTAGATCACAGGGACGAGGTGATATATCTAAAGGGAGGGGTGAACCCTTCTTTGGCCGAGGATGGGGTAACATGCCACTCGCAGTGCAAAGAGCAATAGCAAGGAAAGCAACAACCAGGAGAGCCTTGGAGCCCATTGAGTCTCGCTCATATCTCCCGTCTAGGGACGCATAAGAATGCAATTTAGTGCAAGAACAACCCGATGCACAGTCACAACCAAGGTAGTTTCCTGGTAGACTCCAACTCAGAGATGAGCCTTCAACCTCATCTTGCTTTTCTGAGCATTTGGAAGATGACAGCAAGGGTTCAGAGCCCTCATTTACTTATGCCCCTACCGCATAAGTTACAATTGATGATGATGATATTCCAGATGATGTTCGAGGAGGTGATACCCAATTTGTTGGCCTAGAGAGGTCAAACAATAAGAAGGTTTGGGAAGATAGAATCGTGAGCCTAACTGCTTTCAATAGGTTCATAGAGTGGTGGCTCCAGAGATTGCTCACACTTGAGAATCAATTTTTTTTGAAGGACTTGGATAAATACAACCCGAATGTGGTAAGATAGTTTCGGGAGAGAAAAGGGTAGACATGGGCACTGAAAGCATGGTAGATTCCAAGGAGCACCTAGTCCAAGAATTCTACGCAAATGTGGCGCACATCAAGAAAGGAACTAAGGTGACTAAAGTAAAAAACCTAAAAGTTAAATTTGATCAAACCTCACTGAACACTTATTTGGGGCTGAGGATGTAGAGCTAGTACAATACTTAGAGAAGTTTGCATTGGGTGATGCAACTCGCCATGTCTAGCGGAGATATTGGCATCTCCAGGACCACCCCCCATGGATCACAGCAGGGGTTCCTATTCAGTGGAACACCCTTAACTTTTAAGCTAAGGGTTGGCAAACATTTGTGTGCAGCAGAATTGAGCCAAGCCGGAATGAACTCCTAGTTCCACGGGTAGTCTTAGTTGCCTTAATCATGGTCAGGTACCCAGTCAATGTGGGTGCCATCATGTCGGCCAATATATCTCTGGGCGGTAGATAGGGTGAGAGCTCCTACCCGTATCCAAATACTATCATGGAGTATCTTATGGATGCGGTAGTGGAGTCAAATACATTTGATACAAGGGTTCCGGCAAAGCATCTCTTCACATGGTACTCTTTGAAGGAACCGAGGAACCCGAAGAACAAGGGTCAGCCATCTACTACCGTGGATCATTCTGATGAGCCTTAGATGGTAATTATAGCTTCAGCAGCCATACCTTCAGCTGACATGCCTATCACTACAGCTGGTCCTTCTAGCAATATAGCTGTCATACCTCCACCTCCAGCTTTAGGGCCATCAGCTTTAATTCCTTCATTTTCTACTTATCCACTTTCAGCGCTGCGAGTCTCAACAACTAGATACAGACTGCTATTGCAAAGATGTCTGATCTATCTAGTGTTGTTGCAGCCTAGACATCTACCCCAACTCCCTAGATTTCTCTGACATTAGATGAGACTTTGAAGAAGATTCTGAAGAACTAGAAGACCATCATAGATACCTTTGTGGCACATGGAATAGAAATTAAAGAGCTTGGGAAGAAGGTGAAGAAGATGAGGAAATCCCAGGTTTCAAAAAAGTCATTTGACTATGTCACGACCCAAACAGATGGGTCGTGATGGGCATCCAGTGCTTACATAATCGAGTACCAACATAACATATATTTCGTATCATACTATCATAGGTAAATGAGCCGGAAAATATGTCATAAGATAAGTAGAATAAATCATGAGAGAATACGTGGCATATGATGACCCAACATGATATACCGACTTATACATATGAAGTATGGGACTATAAGGCCAACATTATCCTCTATATACTAAAAACATAGGCCAACAAGGCCATACTTGTATCCGTAATCATGACATCTATCTACTGGTCTCTAAGAGTACATAATATCATAACGGTCAGGACATGGCCCCGACATACCAATCAATACATGTACTAATCATACTAACTAAATAAGCAACTCAGGAGCAAATGGAGTGCACCAACACCTTCTGCTGAGCTGATAGCCTACTTGGAGGACACTCGACCTGTCTATCAGGACTTGCGAGCATAAAATGCAGCATCCCTGGGCAAAAGGGACGTCAGTACAAATAATGTACTGAGTATGTAAAGAATAAAAATCAGTAAATAATAGACATAAGAGAAACATGGAGTAAAAGACTCAACATGTAACTATGAATAACTTTGTGAATCATTTAACTTTTATAATGTCATGAATATGCGTATAAATATCATACCATGCATAGGTATATGTGTACATAACATCATCAAGCCTCTAAGGGTATCCCATCATATCATCTTGGCCACTGTGGGTAAATCATTAACATATATCAGTTGATCAGGTGGTGATGCGTTTATAATATCGTAACCTTTTCCCATGTCACATATATATATATATATATATATATATATATATATATATATATAATATACGCGTATATAACGCCATCCAGTCATGGGCCAATGTACATGTATAAATTAATGAAATGCATAAGAAGTACGTTAATAAGATCTCTCAGAATGAAATAAGAAATGCCTTTGATTAATATCATGAAATAAAATTTATCAACTACATATTTTCTGAGAGCCATGAATAGATGATAGAATAATAGTACACATGGGGAGTCAAGAACATAGGTACTTCTAGTACTTCTATGAATAGAGTCATTTATAAAAGTTGTGCATTTGCTCGTTTCATTTGTATCATGTGAATCATTCCACAAGGAAAGAAGAAATAGCCTTAACATACCTGAGTCAATTCTCTTGACAATCCCTCTCACACACGTCCATTGCAACAAGTCACGTAACGGCGGATCGATGAAGGAAAAAATTCGTATGATATTCTTGATAAAGATTGCACCGTGCTTTCTCAGAATTGCATCTCATGAATAATAATTTTCATATGAAGTCTTGTTTGAGAATCCCACATGTTACTTAGCAAGCCAATGTAACTCACTTAATAATGTAGGAAAAGCTCTTAAGATTTGGGTTGTGGGCCCACTTTGTGTGATGACTTCGCCAACAAATTCTTCTTAATATGCCACCTAATTTAATGAATCAAGAGTCACTAATTGGGATTTTATTTTATACCATATTGGGAGGTTAATACTTATCCATTATTTCCTTAATTAGCTTGTTAATCCCCCACTAACCCAATAGTTAATCAATTATCCACATAATTAAAAATTATCTAAAATTACTTAAAATACTACTTATTTTTAACTTACCTTATACACCTTACCATCATGGTCATGTGGTACCTTATATAGCACTAGTCCATAAATACGGGATATTATAGCTTGGACCGTATTTTATCTCAAAATATCAAATTTTGATGAAACTCATATTCTTCGATTCGCTTACCCTATCACATTTCACGAACTTGTTTGAAATAGCATAATGTTTGTAACCTTAAAATAATCTCATTATCGAGCTTACATCGATTAACTTACGACGAAACTTTAACGTACGAAATGCGGGATGCAACATCTAATTTCCGAGCTTATATAAAATATTTTATGGCGTATTTCCACATATAAAAAGATGGGGTGAAACATCATCCCCCCCCCCCTTTGGAACATTCGTCTCAAATTTTAACTGTTGCACTTCTCATTTTCATATCTCATATATTTAGAACCTTTAGTACTCTTCTTTCCATCTCAAAAATTGTTCCGTGCCTAAATCTAAAGGCCAGAGCATTCCATCCTTTAGGCGAATCGAAGAAAATGAGTTTCGTCAAAGTTTGACATTTTGAGATAAAATATGGTGTAAGCTTGTTGATACCCAGTTTTTCCCTATGTATTTTATATACTCAAAATATTCTCAAAATAGTATATATATGCATACATAAGCATGCCCAAGAGTTTTGGTATTTTCCCCTAATTTTCTAAGATTTGCAAAATCGATTTATTATCTATTTTTGCAGTACAAAATCCCATAATTATTCTTAAAATTATCTTTTTGCGTATAATTTATTTTTATCCTGATATTTACACAAAAATATAGTAAAGGTGATTTTTGCATATTTTTACAAATTTATTTGATATTTTTAAACTAAAATTGCATAAAATTGCATAAAATTGCAATCATAGCCTATATTACGATTAACAATATTTTACAATTATAATATTATTCTCAGTATTTTTAGATTAATGTTTATATATTATTAATTAGTTTAGTGCTTTTAATTTGTTTAAAATCATTTAAACTCTTTTTATATAAATTAAAGGGGAGAAATTGGTTATTTAATACATAGCCATTTCAATTGCAATTGTAGCCTCAATTTAACACTCAATTACACCCCCAATCAAAGAACCCAATTTTATTATAACCCGACCCATACCCTTTCCTATCATACCCAAACCCGGTCACCATTTAACCCATTCAATCCCAGCCGTTGATCTTTTAAATCAACGGCTCCCCTCATCCCCTTCCTTTTTTAATTTGAACGACCCCTTTACCCTACCTCATTTCTCACCAACCGCCGCCTATGAAACCTTCCACTCTCTCAAACTCTCTCGAGGGTTCTCAAACCCTACTCGCCTCTTGCCATCTCAGACCAGAGATCCACCAAAATCTATGGCCACCAAAGCTTTAAGGATCTTACACCCACCCCCTGGTGCTCTTATACACCGGTTTTCTGAAGGTTCAAGGCCTGACCTTAAAGATCTCTACCCAGGTTTCCTTTGATTCAGGGTTCCATAGTCGTCTCCAGCTTTACTCTGGCGTATCATGGTCGTTCGAGCCTGAGTCTATTATTCTCCGGCTTAGATCCACAAGTTTTCCAGGCCTTTCTCACTTCTAGGTTTCTTCTGAAACCCTAACCTTTCGAGGTTCTTCTGATTTCTCTAGATCTGTCCTATATCTGTGTTTATCTTAAGGTCTCTAACGTTTTCTCAAAAGGTTCTTTCAAAACTTTGTTTTTAAACCTTTCACCTTCTCTGATTTAGGGTTTCTTTGATTTTTAACATGCTCTACTATGATTCTTATATGTTTCTTCTACTGTGATCCTATGTGTTTCTTCTACTGTGTTTCTTCTACCTTGTCCTTATGAGTTCTTTTACTGTATTTTGCATGATTGTTCTTTTATTATGTTTATGAGTATCTTCTACCGGGAAGTACGTGTTAACAGTCTCAGTTCCGTTGAGATTTCTGAACTTATTCCGTTAATATTTTTTGCTTGACTTACTTGTTGTCATCTCTAGATTCGATTAATGGTAAAAACCCTAGAATTTGGGGTTCATTCGAGCTTTTGAGGCTACTTGTTACGTGATTTGTTTGTTTCTTATCTATGAACGTGTTTGATTTCAAAACCCTAGTCTCTTTGGACCTATTTAAGTTCCTGATGTTGTTTCCTCTACTACTCGACTGAGTTTCAAAATCTTAGTGTCAACTTTGTTTCTTCATACGATTCTGATCTCTTGCTAAACTCTATAAGACCTTTTTACTTGACCTTTTGCATGCTATCTGATATTTCCCTCTTCTCTAAGATGACTACCATGTTCATATAGTCCTCTACTCACTGATTTTTGATTGCATGACACTCTTCTTTGTCTTAAATCCAGCCTCGCATGCTTAATGTTTATGCACTCTTTATAGGTTAAATTTCCCGCTCAAAATAACCTTTGATTGTGGACTGATTTCAAATCTCTTTGTGTAATTCTGATTGTACTCTTGTAATATATTCTTCCCTTATTGTATTGATTTCCCTTGTTTCTTGGACTTGTTGAAATACTTTCCTTTGAACTTTCGACCCTACCTTTCTACTTAAGTTGATTTGATCCCTTTACCTTAATTACACTAGTATGGGATTCTTACAGACCTTTCCTTAATTAAGGTTTAATGCACCTAACCTCTATTACCTATTGTGAACTCTTACTGCGTTGAAAATATTTTCCTTATTTGACATGTTCATCCCATACGCGATTTCTTTCCTTATTTAACACTTGCATGCTACCGTTTGATTTAATTCCTTAATTAAAGGAAGTCTTTGATACTAATTTGATTTTTAATGAACACATATTCCTTAATTATGTCTGAATTATAGCCCTTACCTTATTTTCTGCCTGTTTATCACCCTATAAATACTTGCTTTTTCATTGACACAAAGACAACCAACATTCGAGTCTTTTCTGAACTCACACTCACACACAAAGTATTCTCTCTTGCTGTTTGTACTGTGGCTTCTTTGCAATACTTTTGCTTCCTTTTGCTTGTCTCTTTCTGAAGCTGGTATGTCTTTTATTTAAACTTTTGCCTCATCCCTATGTGTTTATTCTATAGTTTCATTCTTTTGTGTGGTTTGATGTTCATGTTCTGTAACTTATGCTAAGTATTTTTCCTTCATTGCTTCTGTTCCCATATGAATCCCTACGCCCAATCCCTTCTATGTGCTGAGTTAAAACCTTGGCCTGACAGTATCCTAATTACTTCCCAGGCCATGGCTTGACCTTCAATAGGTCCTGATTCTCCAATGTTTGGCTAGTAGGCGGGTCAAGGGTGTGCCAGCATTCTATGTTGCTGGGCATGACCACCAGCCTACCTAGCCATCCCTTAATTCCCTCTATTGCACTTACATTTGTTCCTGGATTCTAAGTTCTGCCCCCTCCAATGAGCCTTGCCTTGGGACCTTGAGTTCCCTCTGAACTTGGACATTGGAGGGCTGGCCCATTCCACACTGCACTTTAATTCAGTTCTGTAATGATATCTGGGTGTAAGCATTGCCTGGAGTTCTTGAAACTCTTTGGAACTTTGACGCACTCTAGATAAGAGAAAACGCTTTGGAACCTGATCCCGGCAGTTGGTTCATATCATATTGTTAGACCTTGGGTCTGAATTAGTCTCCTTGGATGTAGCTTAAAATCTCTGATGTAATTTTATTTTCTGTTTGATTCATTTGGTCTGTAATAAATTTGTAATAAGTTATAGGGTTTTAGTAAAAATGGGAGGGTTATTTATGTATGCTTAAGGGTAGATATCCTGCCTATAGGAGTTTTTTTTGAATTTTTGCACTTTCATATATAGAAATCATGCTCATAGGAATTATGCACTTTCGTATATAGAAATCATGCTCATAGGAATTATGCAATTTCATATATAGAAATCATGCTCATAGGAATTCTGCACTATCATATGTAGAAACCGTGCTTATAAAAACTATGTATATCATATAGATAACCTGCTTATAAGAATTCTGCATATAGAGACCATGTCTTTAAGATTCTGCATTTTTGCATCAATCATTAGGCAAACAGTTATAGGTCAAATAATAATCAATTGCATCCTAGATACCATGCTCGTAGGATTTCTGCACTCCTGCTACGCCTGTAAAAAGTGTTTAAAATTAACGACGCTAGAAAGCATGCCTAGAGGAACTATTAACCAAATCTAAATCACTCGTTTTAAGATTAGCCTGTCAGTAGTAACTAACAGCAGAACTCGTATCATTCTGTTAAAACTGGCAACCTTCTGTAACCTGTTTACTTTTTTTTCTGAAACCAGTAGATGCCATGCCTATAGGTTATCACTTAGGCAAACCAGTAGGTAGTTAATTAACTGCACGAGTCTTCAAGAATTATATCCAGGCAAACCTAATGCTTATTTCTTGTCTAAAATTATGGGTTGAACCAGTCCGCTTAACGTTTAAGTTTAATTCAAACATAATCAGTATATGTAAGACGTGCTAAACAACATGATTTCTGTGATTTGAGGAGGCCTACTTGAGCTTTTAATTGTTTTATCCCCCCATTAATTGCATTATGTATTTTGATTGACGCCCTAAAATTTAATCCTTTTAAACCTCTAAAAGCCAAGCTTCCTCCCTTAATAAGACTAGAAGTCCAAAATGCCTCCGGGACTGATAGGATTGGGACGGGTAATAGCATGCTATAGGTAAGGATACCATTTCACGCTTAATACCTTAACAGGATGGAAAATGGTAGATATGAATATGATGACCACGCGATAACACCACGTGTATAAACGGTTACCGGGTGTTGTGTAGGGTGATCCATATTATGTATAAACCTAGGACCCCTTCCCTTATTTGTCCATTTTATTTTTTGCCAAACTTCAGCTTTTAAACTGCCTTTAACTTGCAGTAACTATGTAAAAAAATTCTCTTTTTACTCTTTTATTCAAGATTCTAAAACTGCTTCCTCTATCAAAATTCAGTTTCTTTAACTTCCTTAATCCCTTGAAACCATTATGTGAAAATCCTTCTTTGTATTTGTAATTCTTGTTTGTCTACTTGTTGTTTCCATTTAAAGTCACTACATAGTATGGCCGAGAACCACGCTAGTGGATCTTGAGGGGTGCCTAACACCTTCCTCTCGAGATAATGTCTAGCCCTTACCCGAACTTTGGTTTTCAAATTCAAAACCCTTAGTGTCCTAATGCACTTAATCATTAGGTGGAGACTCTTCAATTCCAAAAACCCAATTCCCAAATGGAAATAGAGTTGTCTTCCCGAATGTCGTAAACCCGATCTCGCTCTAGAGAAAAAGGGGGCGTCGACAGCATGGCGACTCTGCTGGGGATGTCTTTAGGCTTCTACCACTGCATGTTATATGTGACTTTACCGTTTTCTTTATCGCTTTGTTTAATGCCTTTATTCGAAACTGACTTGTCTTTTTGTTTCTTTTTCCTTTAACGCTTTCATTTACTGTTTTTCTTCAATACCGTTGTAATTTTGAGCAATTACTGGAATCATTATGAATGTTAAAATACGTGGCAAATTGTTTCATTCTTGTAATTGAATTTTTCAACATCATATTCCACTCGTGCCAAACAAATACCATAGCAACGTTTGATGAGTGGTTGCACTCTTCCAATATTATTACCCCCTAAATTTTGGCAAAGGCATATTTGCAGTAAAACTAGTCGATCAGTGGTGCAGTCGACGGTTCCGTGCCTTTTCCTCTTGAGTTGTCCGCTCAAGAGTACCGGTCTAGCACCCCATAGAAATATTATTATATTTAACTGTACATGCATCACTGTCAAACCTAGTCGAGTCAGTTATGTTGTACACACAATGACTCTTTAAGATAGCCTTATCCAAAGTCCACTAGGTTCCCTTGGGACCCAAACGGACAACACTATCCTCTGTGCATTTATTTGGAGAACTAAATGCTATTTATGCCAATTATTGATTTAAATAGTCGAGTCTGGCAGGGGTGAGGGACTAACGCTTTGTTTTGCAGGAAATGAGGCACGAAATCCCCAGATTCGGCATGGTAACCAATATTCACCCAAGGTTGCTAAGATGGTGGGAGGACCTTCATTGGAGTGACCGGACTCTTGTACGTAAGTATTTGGGAAACTTACCATCTCTTTTGGAAATTCGGCTGGACAACAAAATCAAGAGGCTGCAACCTTATTCTAGGACAGTGATAGATCAGTATTTCGATTTGGGGACCTTGAAATGACACCATTGCTCGAGGAAATAGGTAGGTTAGACAGTATTCCATAGGAGACTCCAGGTTTACTCATGCCATAAAACCGCAAGGGTAAGGGTTTCTTCAAAACGATGGGGTTGAAGAAAAATTCAGATTTGACTTGTTTGAAGGACTCCTATATTCCTTTCGACTACACGCATGGGAGGTACGGTCATAGCAAGTCCTACCGCACCTACCCAATTGAATTCACCCTTACATCATTGGGGCATATCCACAGGAGAGTTTTCGTCTTCATGTTCTGCTTCCTGGGAATGATAGTGTAAAGCCCCGGAAAATTTCGCTAAGTAAACTATGCTTTCGTGGTGCTACGTAGGCTAATTATAATATTTTACGTGCTATTAACATGGTGAACATCAATTGGATTTGGTAAATATGTGTACAAGTCTTATGTTAAGCAATTTGCGGTGCAAGGAAAGGTCTAAGTCTAAGGAAAATTGGAAAAGTTCATAATAGGCTAAAATTTCAAATGAGTTCGCACAAGCCCCCACTTTGAACAATCATAAGGTTTTATGTTATAAAAAACCTATCATATGAATGGTCTTTGAGTCTAGTTTTAAACACTTCAAACCGTTCGTCAATTGGACATTCCTAAATAAAGTTATGACCAAATTACCAAAGCAGCGCAGAAAATTGCACTACCGCGGCGCCCCATGCGGCGCCCGGCGCGCCGCGCCAGTAGTAACTCCAGTATGGTCCGAAATTTTATTTCCAGACACATTTTGCACTGACGCGCCATGCCCCGCGGTGCCGCCCGCGGCGCGACAGTACAAAAAAATGGGTTTTTAAGACCCGAACCCCATTTCATTTAACTCGATGGAGGTTTATTTTTTGGAAATTTCTGGTGTTCTAGAGAGAAGGGAGAGCGATTCTAGAGACAGGAAAGGGAAATCCTAAAGATTTTACTACTCTTCCTTGAATCACACCTTGAAATCATATCAAAGGGGTTGCTAAGGCTTCAAAGAGGTAAGAATTTCTTTTCCCCAATTCTTCAATTTTGAAATCTAACTAGAAATAGGTAATTAGTAAGATGATTCTTGGACGTGGGAGTATTAGTTATTCATGCATGTACAAATTAGGTTTGAGCGAAGATTGTTGAACATAAATAAGTAAAGATCGGATTGGGGAATGAAGGAAACCTTGTAGAAGAGATTTGAAATCAAGATGCTCAACTAGTATTTGATAAAATTCTCAAATGAGCTAGAATTATGAATATCTTCCTAATTTGTGTTAAATTTTGCTACGTCTCAAAATAGATTGAAGTTGCTAGAATTTCCGGAATATCGTGGTAATTAAAGGAAAGCTCAAGAAAGGTATGTATGGCTAAAACTCCCTCTTATTAGAAATTGAGCTCCTACGGTGTCCCTACATATGATTTTAAGTCCGGAATTTGATTTATATGGTATTAATTATTCCAAAGGAATTGGGTGTTGCAAGAATATATGTGAAGGATGTACCTCAATGTGTTTAAATACATTATTCTTGGTAAATGAGGATATGTGAAAAACGGGAACTATGTGCTAAAATGCCTAGACTTCAAGTCAAGTTTAAATTGAGATTTTGATGCCAAATTGTGTGAGAAAACTCGTTATGGTTGATCCTCCAAATTGTTGTTATGTGTACCAAATGTATTTGAATGATTGTGTCTAGTTGTTGGTAATGTAGAAAGATGTTTGGAAGTGAAGTAAGTGACTGCATAAATGTGGTAAGATTGAACTTTGGATTCTTGCTATGATTGGTACTTTACATTAATTGGTGCTGTGACCCTATAATTGTAAAAGATGTATTCCAATATTATCAAGGTGCTATTGTTGATAACTTAAAAAGAGTGCAAGGAATACGAATCATGTATTAAAATGCTAAGACCTTAAATTGAGATTGAGTTGCATATCTTATGCCAAACTATGTGAAATCCTCTATGTGTAGAAATGTTTAAAGTAATCAAATGAATTTTGGAAATAGAGTGTGGCCAATGTGCTGAGAACTTGAATTATAATTGTATAATGTCATGATTGAAAAAGAAGGATTCAATAATAATTGGTGTAATTATTTGTTATGCATTTTATGTGTGTTTTTATTGCGGGTTGGTGTACCCTCTCTATTGATTTGGAAGAGCCCCTGGTGTTTAAAGTCCCATTGTCAATAAACATGAGGTGTATGATCTCTGAGATATTGTATATGCCGAAGATTCATGTTTCCTCCCATGTGTACTTGACATCTTGGATTGAATGTCTTGTTGTTGAAATTGATATTGATATGAAATATGTGGAGATGATGTGAAATGCGGGAAGTAAGAGGTTGAGTTATGAAATATGGTCTAGTGCCAAGTATGCTGTAATGATTGTGGCCCCATGTGCTGATTAATTAAAATGTGAAACCTATGGACGGGCTATGAAACACATAGGTGTATAATATAATATGTGAAGCCTATGGACGGGATATGAAACACATAGGTGTATAATATAATATGCTGACCCTATGGACAGGCTATGAAATGCGTAGGGGTGTAATATAAAATGTGGAACCTATGGAAGGGCTATGAAACGCATAGGTGCTTAATATAATATGTGAAGCCTATGGACCGGCTATGAAATGCAAAGGTGTATAATACAATATGACCCTATGGACGGGCTATGAAATGCATAGGGGTATAATATAAAATGTGGAACCTATTGACGGGCTATGAAATGCATAGGTGTTTTATATAATATGTGAAGCCTATAGACGGGCTATGAAATGCATAGGTGTATAATATTGTATGTGAACCCTATGGACGGGCTATGAAATGCATATGTGTATAATATGATATGTGAACCCTATGACGGGTTATGGAACGCAACCTAGAGGTATGAAAATTTTGTGAAAGCTATGTGATCCCTTTTATTTGTTGATGTGGGAATTGCTAAAGCTTTTGATTTACTTTTATGATCTCTTTATTCTTGTTTGACAATTCTTTCTAACGACAAGCTGTTAATGATTTCTTTATTCTTGTTTCATAGTTCTTTCTAATTAGATGGTGTTTAGTTATACATACTAGTGCTATTCAATGGCACTAACGTCCCTTTTGCTGGGGGCGCTACATTTTTTTTGTGTGAATGTAGGTGGCTCCATAGCGGATTGTGCCAATCGTGTGTAGTGGAGCATCCTCCTTCCCATAGGTCTTGGTGAGCCCCTTTCTCCTACAAGGGGCTATATTGCACGTCTTCTTATTTTAGATTTTCACTTTTGAGGTATAGCCGGAGCCTTGTTACCAGTATTTCTATATTACATTACTCTTCAGTTATGTTTAGAGGCTACGTAGATAGGTTGTGGGCAGTGTAGGGTATTGGAATTAAAGTAAGAGTATTGATGTTTGGCAAAGACTTATAACACTTGTGATATTTTGATAATTATGATTTAAGTTGCTAATGGAAAGGAAATGAAAGTTGTTAATGAAATACTTAGTAAATCTGATTAATGGAGTCCATCTCCTATATAATCATGAGGTTTTTTTGGTAGAATGAAACCTAACAGGCTTGCTCAGTCGGGTTTACTCGGTGGAGCGCCGGTCGAGCTCCTCAGAATTTGGGGCGTGACAAACTTAGTATTAGAGCCTAAGGTTTTAAAGTGTCCTAGGATGTCTCGGAGCCGTGTATAGTAGAGTCCTTCTTATCGGTGTGTTGTCGACCACATCTATAAGTTGGAGGCTATTTGGACATTTAGGAATTTCACCCTTCTTTGATACTCCAGATCGTGCGATATAGCTCAAGATAGGAAGCTGGGTTCCTCTCTAAGTCTTATTCTCAAGATTAGTAATTTTGATACCATAATCCGTGAATTTGAAGCAAGTAAGGAGGGATTGATCCCACCATTGAGTCCGAGTGGATTGCCTAAGGACTTGTTAGGAGAATGTGTTCAGCCATGGAGGGAATGGTAGAACTTGTTGCTAAGGGGAGTACCCTTGTTCCTATTAATGTCACTCCACCACCAGATCATGTAGTATATCAGTATGTTACCAATAATTTTACATATGTGGAGTCAGGGTGCATCAGTTATGGCACTATCTCGCCAATCTAGAGTCATCAAGTAAGCCACTCCCTAGTACCTAATTATGAACAACATAAAAATTTTACTCATTGTATGTGTACATCCTTGTTGAAGAATACTAATAAACATGGTCTTAATAAGATGTGAGTCACAAAGACTTGTGTGTACCTACTCCTTGAAGGAGCCATATTGTTCGTGAATCCACTTTATCACAAATTCTCTTACTTACAGCCTCCTATGGAATTGAGTTATATAATTATGTTCCTGAATTGAGTTGTAACACTATTGATACTTCCCACTTGCTTTTCCTAAATTCTCAACAAGGGACTATTCCCAATGAATTTCTTACAGAAACTTTCTTTTTAAATTACCAACATCTACTCGTTTGTGCCTATACATGCACTATCGTAAAGTTTACCTATGTGGTGTCAAGTTCCATGTAAAGCATCCCGGTGTTGCAATCCTTCTTGAGTCACTCTTTTACTTACTAGTGTACATGGCTTCTATGGTAGGAACAGTCACTCTACACTGTTTCGAGTATCATTACGAAACCTTCTCACTATCAAGTAACATGAGAGCATGCATCAGCACCTATCACATGGGTGTATATCAATCAAAACGGTCACCGTGTACATAGAGTCTTTCTAAAAACTGAGACCCTTACATCCCCATCACAGGAAGATCTTGTGTCGCCATAATTTTTGTGTCCACTTGAGATATCCCGTAACAAATAGTTCACTTGGTTTCTAGTATTGTGGTCACCCATGATGTGGTCTTGTATTGCGGTCTGGGAGTTAATATAGCAGAAGCATGTAGCTCATAACAAATGATCTTTTCTCTTTATACCTACACAACATGTTAATTGTGTTCCTTGGTTATTGAATTCATTGTGTTAGTTCCCAACACTTGTTCGATAACCATGAGAGAACATGCCCTTCTATGTGCCACTATGACACTTCCTTTCTCAAGTCAAAATCCATGGAGAATTCATCACGAACATCTGCAAACCTTTAATGATTATTTTGCACTGTCTCAATTTGGTTGTCTTTACACGCTCGACTTCTATACGTTGACTATGTCATTGTCATGTGCGTGGAGATTTGCTACCCTTGGTATTCCACCTTCTTGGCTGGGTAGGAGTGTCAATTATTTTTCTCCCCGAGGCATTATGTTAACCATTAGAACCCCTCTAACCAATACATGATTTCATCCCAATATTAAGATGTCCTAGCTATGCGGTTTCACCTGTAAAAGGTTGAGATCAGATGCCTTCAGAGTTTTGCACATATCATGAGCATATTGATTTGGAAGATAAGTTATTTTATCTTTACTTCTCTCATATAGGATCAATTATGAGGAAGGGTTAAGCGGTTTGAAGTATGATAATCTCATAAGTGTTCAACTTCTTTTCATCTTCATGGGCTTATGGCATAGATTCCTTGTGTCAGCTAACGTCAGGAGTGTAATTCCACTTCATGTATTTTGAATCCCATATCACATTCAAGGTGCCAGAGTATAAATTAATCTTCCCTTCATTCTAGGGAGCAACTGGGTCATGTACTTGAATGTTCCTCCTTAAATGATTCCTATTGCAAATGTACTACTTACCCTTATGCCTCATTTGTGTAATAGTTGAAGATCCTTTGTGTGTCAATTCGATGGAAATTGCTAAAGGTGGAGGTAAGGGATAGTTGGCTTATAAAAGGTATCTATTTGTCATTCTTGTTAGGTAAGTTTGGGAGTGGAGATTGTATCTTTGAAAATGTTATGGCAAAATTTGTAATTATAAGAGGCCACATTGAAGGCCGAGAGTGTTGTGGAAATACAATATTTTCTCTTGATTGTATAGTAGTTGGTTTTGTTTTGAAAGATACATTCTAGGTGTTATGATTTAAAAATGTGTAGTCCAGGTATCATCGTGATAATGAGGTGCTTGTAATGCTGAGGTTCTTGCTATTGATATATACATTATGGTACTTTGTCGAGTTTTGGATGTGTTTTTAGGATGGTTTTGGTGGTTCTCTGATAGGTAGACAGACCTAATTACAAAGGAAACTCTGCCAAAATTTTTGAAAAGTTTGGGAGTTGGTCAAAATTTAGGTACTCGAGGTAGGTTAGAAAGAAATTCATTATGTTACGCATTTAAGTCAGACTCAACTCCTCATTCGGGGGCGAATGATCCTAAAGGGGGGGGGGTGGAGAATGTATGGCTCCGGAAAACTTCGCTAAGTAAACTATGCTTTCGTGCTGCTATGTAGGCTAATTATAATATTTTATGTGCTATTATCATGGTGGAAATCAATTGGATTTGGTAAATATGTGTATAAGTCTTATGGTAAGTAATTTGGGGTGCAAGGAAAGGCCTAAGTCTAAGGAAAATTGGAAACGTTCATAATAGGCTAAAATTTCAAATGAGTTCGCATAAGCCCCCACTTTGAACTATCATATCTAAATATTTATAATGTTTTCTGTTATGAAAAACCTATCATATGAATGGTATTTAAATCTAGTTTCCAACGCTTCAAACCGTTTGTCATTTGGACATTCCTACATAAAGTTATGATCAAATTACCAAAGCAACACAGAAAATTGCACTACCGCGGCGCCCCATGCGGCGCCCGGCGCGCCGCGCCAGTAGTAATTCCAGTATGGTCCGAAATTTCATTTCCAGACACATTTTGCACTGATGCCCCGTGCCCCGCGGCGCCCCCCGCGGTGCGACAGTACAAAAAATAGGTTTTTAAGACCCGAACCCCATTTCATTTAACTCGATGGAGGTTTATTTTTGGGAAATTTCTGGTGTTCTATAGAGAAGGGAGAGCGATTCTAGACAGAGGAAAGGGGAAAACTAAATATTTCACTACTCTTTCTTGAAGTACACGTTGAAATCATATCAAAGGGGTTGCTAAGGCTTCAAAGAGGCAAGAATTTCTTTTCCCCAATTCTTCAATTTCGAAATCTAACTAGAAATAGGTAATTAGTAAGATGATTCTTAGATGTGCGAGTATTAATTATTCATGCATGTACAAATTAGGTTTGAGGGAAGATTCTTGAACATAAATAAGTAAAGATTGGATTGGGGAATGAAGGAAACCTTGCAGAAGAGATTTGAAATCAAGATGTTCAACTAGTATTTGATAAAATTCTTAAATGAGCTAGAATTATGAATATCTTCCTAATTTGTGTTAAATTTTGCTATGTCAAAATAGATTGAAGTTACTAGAATTTCCGGAATATTGTGGTAATTAAAGGAAAGCTCAAGAAAGGTATGTATGGCTAAAACTCCCTCTTATTAAAAATTGAGCTCCTATGGTGTCCCTGCGTATCATTGTAAGTTCGGAATTTGATTTATGTAGTATTAATTATTCCAAAGGATTTGGGTGTTGCAAGAATATATGTGAAGGATTTACCTCAATGTGTTTAATACGTTATTCTTGGTAAATGAGGATATGTGAAAAATGGGAACTATGTGCTAAAATGCCTAGACTTCAAGTCAAGTTTAAATTGAGATTTTGATGCCAAATTGTGTCAGAAAACTCGTTATGGTTGATCCTCCGAATTGTTCTTATGTGTACCAAATGTATTTGATTGATTGTGTCTAGTTGTTGGTAATGTACAAAGATGTTTGGAAGTGAAGTAAGTGACTGCATAAATGTGGTAAGATTGAACTTTGGATTCTTGCTGTGATTGGTACTTTACATTAATTGGTGTTGTGACCCTATAATTGTAAAAGATGCATTCCAATATGATAAAGGAAATTGTTGATAATATAAAAAGGGTGCAAGGAATATGAATCATGTATTGAAATGCTAAGACCTTAAATTGAGATTGAGTTGCATATCTTATGCCAAACTATGTGAAATCCTCTACGTGTAGAAATGTTTAAAGTAATCAAATGAATTTGGGAAATAGAGTGTGTCCAATGTGCTGAAAACTTGAATTATAATTGTATAATGTCATGATTGAAAAAGTAGGATTCAAGAATAATTGGTGTAATTATTTGCTTATGCCTTTGATGTGTGTTTTTATTGCGGGTTGGTGTACCCACTCTATTGATTTGGAAGAGCCCCTGGTGTTTAAAGTTCCATTGTCAATAAACATGAGGTGTATGATCTCTGAGATATTGTATATGCCGAGGATTCATGGTTCCTCTCATGTGTACTTGACATCTTGAATTGAATGGCTTGTTGTTGAAATTGATATTGATATGAAATATGTGGAAATGATGTGAAATGTGGGAAATAAGAGATTGAGTTATGAAATATGGCCTAGTGCCAAGTATGCTGTAATGATTGTGGCCCCATGTGCCGATTGATTGAAATATGCAACCTATGGACGGGCTATGAAATGCATAGGTGTATAATATAATATGTGAAGCCTATGGACGGGCTATGAAATGCATAGGTGTATAATATAATATGCTGACCCTATGGACGGGCTATGAAACGCATAGGGGTATAATATAAAATTGGAAACATATGGACGGGCTATGAAACACATAGGTGTTAATATAATATGTGAAGACTATGGACGTGCTATGAAATACATAGGGGTATGATACAATATGCTGACCCTATGGATGGGCTATGAAACTCATATGGGTATGATATAAAATGTGGAACCTATAGACGGGCTATGAAACACATAGGTGTTTAATATAATATGTGAAGCCTATGGACGGGCTATGAAACACATAGGTGTATAATGTAATATGTGAACCCTATGGACGGGCTATGAAATGAATAGGTGTATAATATGATATGTGAACCCTATGACGGGCTATGGAACGCAACCTAGAGGTATGAAAATTTTGTGAAAGCTATGTGATCCCTTTTATTTGTTGATGTAGGAATTGTTAAAGCTTTTGATTTACTATTATGATCTCTTTATTCTTGTTTGACAATTCTTTCTAAAGATAAGCTGTTAATGATTTATTTATTCTTGTTTGATAGTTCTTTCTAATTAGATGATGTTTAGTTATACATACTAGTGCTATTCAATGGCACTAACGTCCCTTTTACCGGGGGCGCTACATTTTTTTGTGTGAATGTAGGTGGCTCCATAGTGGATAGTGCCGATCGTGTGTAGTGGAGCATCCTCCTTCCCAAAGGTCTTGGTGAGCCCCTTTTTCCTTCAAGGGGCTATATTGCACGTCTTCTTATTTTAGATTTTCACTTTTGAGCAATAGCCGGAGCCTTGTTACCGGCATTTCTATATTACATTACTCTTCAGTTATATTTAGAGGCTCCGTAGACATGTTGTGGGTAGTGTCGGGTATTGGAATTAAAGTAAGAATATTGATATTTGGAAAAGACTTATAACACTTGTGATATTTTGATAATTATGATTTAAGTTGCTAATGGAAAGGAAATGAAAGTTGTTAATGAAATACTTAGTAAATATGATTAATGGAGTCCATCTCCTATTTAATCATGAGGTTGTTTTGGTAGAATGAAACCTAACAGGCTTGCTCAGTCGGGTTTACTCGGTTGAGCTCCGGTCGTGCTCCTCGGAGTTTGGAGCGTGATAAATAGTGTTTCCCATGAAGAAGGCTAGGATCCATACCAGACTAGCCATGGTCACCAAGACTCTAATGGAGGGGATTGAAGGGCAACATTTCAGCATAGTGCCCATGATTGTTGCGGAGATCTACCAAGCTTTGGAAAATTGTCAACAAGGGGCCAGTCATTTTGAGGGTTGCAACTTGTTACTCCAACTCTGGCTTATAGAACATCTCCAAAAGGGTCGATACCGTCAAGAGCTTCCGCGAAGGCCGTGGAAAGATCATATAGCCTTTCACCATCCAAATAGAATGAACTATATGCCTGACATGTTTGCTCGCCGGGGGATGCTCAAGGATGGGTAGAGTTGTTTGAAATCTTGAAAGAAGACAAGGTGCAGTGGATGTTCAAATGGTTTCCAACTGGAGAGTTCATCATCCGCTCTCGGGACGCTCCATTCCTCAAACTCATGGGTCTGAGGGGAACTTATCCCTATGTCCCTCTGCGAGTCATGAGACAGGCAAGGAGAAAGCAAGTCGTACAAAAGGTCGAAAAGATGAGTCATTTCAGGGCTGACTTCCAAGACGATGATAGCCCATACAAATGTCAAGCTCAAAACATGTGGAACAGTAAGATCATCCTGGAAAAGGATTCCTTAGAGTCTGATAGATATCATGCCGGCTACACCTCATACTATCCAGATTGGCTAGAAGAAGATCATGTTGGGTTAGAACAGCCCGGGTCTGCTCGAGGTCACAGGGTCATTAACGAAAGGGCTGAGATACAGGTTAAGTACAATTAGTTGCGCAAATGAATCAGGGAGTGCCAGAGTGAGCATCAGGAGATTCAAGAGGCTAATCAAAAATTGATCAAGGAATGGAAGGATATGGATGTCAAATGCCAACAAGCGCCTAGGGCATTTGGAGTGAGGGTAGGAGAGCTGGAAGGGAAGTTTATCCGGAGGATCGAGAATTGCCAAAACGCCAAGGGAAATGAAGGAGGACATTTGGCTAGGGCTTATCTACTGCTGGGATTGTGTGAGTTGGTGACACTGTTCGATGGAGCCAAAGATGTCGAGTCTGGGGAAGGTCATTCTGGGACTAAATAGTTAAGAGTTTCTTTTCTTTTGCACTTTGAAATGTAATAAGGCCAATGGTCATTAGTGATAGTTTACTTTATGCAATTTAATGTTGTTTTTGGATTCATCTTATTTTTATCAATAAAATGAGGCATTTAGCATTATAAGTTCTCCAAATCAACTTGTCACTAGGCCTACCTCGGGAACAACGAGGCACCCAATTTAGGACACGATTTATATTCTTGTACAATGTGTTTAATATTGCTATATTTTTCTCAGAATCCGTACTAAATTGCTACCTTTTTGTTTTTACTTTAATTTTTTATTCCCCTCCAAAAAGGTTAGTTCGTGCATTCTGGTATCATCATACTACTCCACAAGATCTAAGGGCCCTCCACCTCCTCCTCATCCAAGTCCTATCAAAAGCAAGAACAAAGCAAAAATGGAGAACGTGAACAACATCAGAAAGGATGACTCAGCTGAAAGGGTAGAGGTTCCTCAGGGTGTTCAGGTATCCAAAGAAAGAGCTGCTCAGCTCGAACAAAAGTTATTGAAATTTCAAGAATAACTAGACCAAGTTCGAAACTTGGAAAGTCTGTCATTCTCCCTCACTACTCCAGACGTCAACTTTCCCAATACTCAATACCCTATACCTCCACCGCAGAAACAACCCGTTACTTATTAAAATTGCAACATATGTCACAACAACTCTCCACTCCTCATCCCTGAACCATCAAGTGATCATCCCCACCACACTCCCATCTATGTGGAAACCATGCCACAATGCACTCAACCCATTACAAACACACCAGAGTCTGATGAAAAAGATTATCTCATCAAGAACCTGGCAGCCGAGCTCAAGAAATTGACTAGCCGAGTCCACGGCGTTGAAGGAAGCAAAGGCATTGAAGGGCTGAATTATGAGGATCTTTGCATTCAGCCAGATGTTGAACTCCCGGAGGTGTACAAACCTCCCAAGTTAGAAATATTTGACGGCTCGAGGGATCCTAGGGTCCATCTGAGGACATATTGTGATAAGCTGTTCGATGTAGGAAGAGATGAGAAGATCCGCATGAAACTCTTCATGAGAAGTTTAAAAGGCGATGCACTATCTTGGTACAATAGCCAAGATCCCAAGAAGTGGACGAGCTGGGTTGGAATGGCGTCTGATTTCATGGACATGTTCAGGTTCAATACAGAGAATGCACCAGATATCTTCTATATCCAGAATCTGAAAAAGAAACCCACTGAGACATTCCGCGAGTATGCTACTCGATGGAAATTCGAGGCTGCTAAGGTCAAGCCTGCATTAAAGGAAGAACAGATGAACCGATTTTTCGTCCGAGTTCAGGATCCACAGTATTATGAGAGGTTAATGTTGATCGAGGGCCAAAATTATCCGATATCATCAAGCTAGGAGAAAGGATTGAGGAAGGCATTAAGAGCGGTATGGTCACTAATTTCGAGGCAATGCAGGCCACCAACAAAGCCCTACAATCTGGTGGCACATCCAAGAAAAAGGACGGGATGGTCGCACAAAGAACCAAGTCCCCAGTAAAATACCAAGCCTACTTAGTACCCCCTCTCACATACTAGCCAATTCCCAATTACCAAGCACCTCCGCCCTCTTACCAATTTCCATCACCTGCCTACCAATCATCTCCTATCTCACCAAAATATTCCCAACCTACACCCGTCTACCCAGCCTATAATTCTCAATACCAATCACCTCCTACCCGCCAAAACATCCCTAGGCCACGCCCTAACTTTGACCGTAGACCTCCCAAGAAATACACCGCCATCGACGAGCCAATCAACCAATTATATGAAAGACTCAAAGCATCTGGTTACATCACCCCAATCCCTGCTGTAACTCTAGAAAATCCTTCCCAGTGGGTCAATCCAAATAAAACCTGTGCGTACCATTCCGGCATGAAAGGGAATACCATTGATGAGTGTCGATCTCTGAAAGACAAAATCCAAGCTCTAATTGACAACAAAATCATCGTGGCCAAAGAACCTGGTCCTAATGTTTGAAACTATCCTTTGCCTGATCATAAGGGTGGTAATGTGCACATGATCGAGGTAGAAGATGATTGGGACCCCAAGGGGTCAATTGGATTAATTGTCGAAGGTGACGAGCCCAAGAAACCAACCATCACATTGAATCCAATTGTATTCTAGTTCCAACCCTCTGGGGATGCTGAAGCAAACATGTCTGTGCCTCTCGAGTGTGAAACAACGTCATCCAAAAGGACCGCAGAGCCAATTGAGGTGGAGTTTGGGTCTCCAAAGGTACCATTTGAAGTTGTTGTTTTGCCACCCAAAACGAGAGTGCCCATTCCTGTAGCGATGTCTGCAGTAACGCCATTCTAGACACAGGTCATTCCTTGGGATTACACCACTGAGGCAAGAAGGAAGGGAAAAACTAAGTTTGGAGAAGCAATCGCAACACCAAGGTATGACCAAGACTGGCAGAATTTATACTCCGGAGCACTTGGTTGAATCAAGTAAGCAGGCGTCTGGATGGCCTATTAAAACTGGACATGATGATCTCTGGCGGAAGATACAGGCAAAATAATACTCAGTTGTTGATCAATTAAATAAAACAGCAACGCAGATCTCCATTCTAGCTCTGCTGCAGAGCTCCGAGGCACACAAGAACGCCCTAATGAAGATACTGAGTGAGGCATACGTACCCAGCAATATAACTGGAGAAGAGATGGCAAATATGGTCCGGCAGATATTGGAGAGTCATAAGATCACTTTCCACGAGGATGAGTTGCCACCTGAAGGTTTAGGACACAACAAAGCATTGCACATCACTGTGCAATGAGAAGACTATTTCATCACCAGGACTTTGATTGACGGAGGATCCAGCCTCAACATTTGTCCATTGGTGCCACTCAGAACATTGGGGAAGAGTCTACATGAAATCAAGGATGGGGATATCAATGTCAAAGCTTTTGATGGTTCCCAAAGGTCCACTATTGGGGAGATCAGTTTATGTCTGCAAATGTGGCCAACCTGGTTCGATGTTGATTTTCAAGTACTAGACATCCCAGCATCCTACAACTTGCTACTGGGACGACCTTGGATCCACGCCGCTGGAGCCGTAGCATCAACCCTGCACTAGTTAGTAAAGTTCGAGTGGAATCACCAAGAGGTGATTATTCATGGTGATGAGAGTAACCCCATATACAGTCATCAAACCATCCCGACAATTGAAAGAAGAAGGAAACTAGGAGAAGAAACCTACCACCAGATCGAGCGAGTCAACGCCATGGAAAAAGATAAGTGGTGGGATAACAAGATAGGGAGTATAGTAAACTGGAGCGGGTATGAACCTGGCAAAGGGCTCAGCAAGAACCTCCAGGGAATCACCAAGCCTATCAAACTGGAGAAGCAATACACCACTTTTGGGTTAGGGTATGGATATCGTTGGCAAGAATTCAGGAACTGGTCGCCATCATGGCGCGGCCCTTACTATCCACTGGAGCACTCGATACCCCGCCTGGAACAAACTTTCCAGCCAGCCGACATCATGTATGGGTCAGAGGAAGATGAAACATTGGCAGCAATGAAGAACCTATTCTTTGAAGATAACAATATGGACTGTCACGTCATTCTCGAGGAGGAAGGGGAGGAAGGCCCTTCTATACAGGCAGTGAACAGAGGAGTGCGCCTCAATAATTGGTCCATCTGAACCACGTGGGCCCAGAGAGCTTCGGGGTAGCAAGTCTGAACAAAGCATTATGCATTATCTTTTACTTTTTCATTAGTTGATTTCTCTTCAGTATTATCTTTAAATTATGAAAAGAGCTCCGATGTTCAAAATAATTATTTCCATTTATCGAAGCATTTTAGTTTTTATATAAATCTCGCTCTTATTATTTCTTTTTCTGCCATTTACTTTACTTTACATGGCATTATTACTTATCTTGATGAACCGATGAATGTGACATGCGACGAGATAACGCAACAAACGGACAGAGACTCAGAAGAGGATGAGATACTAGAAGAGGTCGTTAAAGAGATTGAGGATTTTGAGAACAGACCTAATTTGAACTATGCCTGACCTGATTCCCAATTAACAGGGGATACGTAGGCAGCCCTATGGGTTCAGTCACAATTCAATAAAATTTTCATTTCCCCCGATACTGGAAACTGGGGCAAAATTTTGAGGAGGATCCTCAAAATTCCGAAGTTGATCTTCGCCAATCATCACACGCAGCCGTCAGAAACACCAGCCCAGTAAACTGGTGCAGAATTTTGAGGAGGACCATCAAAATTCCGGAGCAAAAGAGGTGGCAATATATTGAACCATGCCACAGTCATCTGTTCATCTAAAACTACTTTACCTATTATGTATTTACATCATATTTTTATTATTTTGCTAAAGTCATGCATGGATACTATCAAATTTGCTTTGTTTAGCGATGCTACCCCAATGAAAGCAATAGCTGAGTAGGACAAGAGAGGCCCACGAGAAGACGAACTAACCTTCCATTTTACAAAACTCACGATTTTTCTTTGGATGCAGGCACCCCAGACATAAAGTCATCAGATATGATTACAAACTCATATTTTTCAGGAGTACGACTCTCAAAATCGTCGCCCACTTACAAGTGCTATTCGCGCACGACATTCTCAACAGCCACAATGACGATCAACTACCGACCATCATCCATCAGCTTAGAGATTTTGTTACTCCTCACCTTTATTTATTGCATTGCATAAGGCTACCTTTTTGCCCTCCGAGACTAAGCACTGTCTCCATCTGTATTTTTCGCATTGCACAAGGCTACCTTTCTGCCTTTCGATACTAAGCACTGTCTCCATCTGTATTTTTCGTATTGCATAAGGCTACCTTTTTGCCTTCCGAGACTAAGCATTGTCTCTATCTGCATTTTTCTCTACATTGCATATGACTACCTTCCTGCCTTCCGAGACTAAGCACTGTCTCCATTTGCATTTTTCCGCATTGCATAAGGCTACTTTTCTGCCTTCCGAGGTTAAGCTCTACCTCCATCCTGCATTTTTTTACATTGCATAAGGCTACCATTCTGCCTTCCGAGGTTAAGCTCTACCTCCATCCTGCATTTTTTTACATTGCATAAGGCTACCATTCTGCCTTCCGAGGTTAAGCTCTACCTCCATCCTGCATTTTTTTACATTGCATAAGGCTACCATTCTGCCTTCCGAGGTTAAGCTCTACCTCCATCCTGCATTTTTTTACATTGCATAAGGCTACCATTCTGCCTTCCGAGGTTAAGCTCTACCTCCATCCTGCATTTTTTTACATTGCATAAGGCTACCATTCTGCCTTCCGAGGTTAAGCTCTACCTCCATCCTGCATTTTTTTACATTGCATAAGGCTACCATTCTGCCTTCCGAGGTTAAGCTCTACCTCCATCCTGCATTTTTTTACATTGCATAAGGCTACCATTCTGCCTTCCGAGGTTAAGCTCTACCTCCATCCTGCATTTTTTTACATTGCATAAGGCTACCATTCTGCCTTCCGAGGTTAAGCTCTACCTCCATCCTGCATTTTTTTACATTGCATAAGGCTACCATTCTGCCTTCCGAGGTTAAGCTCTACCTCCATCCTGCATTTTTTTACATTGCATAAGGCTACCATTCTGCCTTCCGAGGTTAAGCTCTACCTCCATCCTGCATTTTTTTACATTGCATAAGGCTACCATTCTGCCTTCCGAGGTTAAGCTCTACCTCCATCCTGCATTTTTTTACATTGCATAAGGCTACCATTCTGCCTTCCGAGGTTAAGCTCTACCTCCATCCTGCATTTTTTTACATTGCATAAGGCTACCATTCTGCCTTCCGAGGTTAAGCTCTACCTCCATCCTGCATTTTTTTACATTGCATAAGGCTACCATTCTGCCTTCCGAGGTTAAGCTCTACCTCCATCCTGCATTTTTTTACATTGCATAAGGCTACCATTCTGCCTTCCGAGGTTAAGCTCTACCTCCATCCTGCATTTTTTTACATTGCATAAGGCTACCATTCTGCCTTCCGAGGTTAAGCTCTACCTCCATCTGCATGGCTGAAAGATCGCCAACTTTATTTAAATCTCTACATTGGCTGAAATATTGCCAATTTATTTACATCTTTTCATCGGCTGAAATATCGCCAACTTTATTTAAATCTTTATATCGGCAGAAATATCACCAACTTTATTTAAATTCCGCACCGGTTGAAATATCGCCAATTTTATTTAAATCTCTACATCGGCTGAAATGTCGCCAATTTATTTAAATCTTTTCATCGGCTAAAACATCACCAACTTTATTTAAATCTTTATATCGGCTGAAATATCACCAACTTTATTTAAATTCCGCACCGGTTGAAATATCGCCAACCTTATTTAAATTTCTGTCGGCTGAAATATCGCCATTTATATTTTTCTACATCGGCTGAAACACAGCCTGCTATATTTAAATTTTTGTCGGCTTAAATATCGCCATTTAGATTTATCCTTCACATCGGCTGAAATACCGCCAAATCTTGCATTTTATCGGTTGAAATACCGCCAAATCTTGCATTTCATGGGCTGAAATACCGCCAAATCTTGCATTTCATGGGCTGAAAATACCACCAAACCGTCCATGGGCGTTATTGTTCGGAGGCACCATCTTCATAGCCCGAGAGCGCCATGCCATGGCCCGAGGACCCTGCTTTATATTCTGCACATCATTATTCAAAGGCATCGTGGTTTGGAGGCACCATTATCATAGCCCGAGAACATCATTTCATAGCCTACGAATCCTATATTATACGCTTCATGGCCTAGGACGTCATGGTCTGAGGACATTATCCTAACCGTCTAAAGATAACATTCATGGTCCAATGGGAACTTGAATCACATTTAAATTTACGCCGAATCTATGTTGGTTTTATTCATTTGCAGGTACACCGGCTAGCAACGACCGTCTCAGCAGGAGCGATCCCGCTCCAGTTCCCGCAACCTATCAGACTCTGACCATCCTTCCCAACCAAAATATTGCGACCGTCTCTTCGAAAACCTCCATCGGCATACTCCGTTGATGTATCCTGAACTACATACGACCTGATTCCTGTAAAACCAGGGATATGTAGGCAGCTCAGAAACCAGAACTCGGTCAAAACCTTTTGCAAGCCGTCTCTCTCGGTCAAAATTGGTCATCATATCTTTACCCAACAACTCTTTCATCCTTCCCGGGTAAAGAGGGGCAGCTGTTGATACCCAATTTTTCCCTATGTATTTTATATATTTAAAATATTCTCAAAATAGTACAATCGATTTGCAAAATCGATTTATTATTTATTTGGCAATACAAAATCCCATAATTATTCTTAAAATTACCTTTTTTGTGTATAATTTATTTTCATCCTCATATTTACACTAAAATATATAGTAAAGGTGATTTTTGCATATTTTTACAAATTTATTTGATATTTTAAAACTAAAATTGCATAAAATTGAAACCATAGCCTATATTACAATTAACAGCATTTTACAATTATAAAATTATTCTCGGTATTTTTAGATTAATGTTTATATATTATTAATTAGTTCAGTTCTTTTAATTTGTTTTAAAATCATTTTAACTCTTTTTATATAAATTAAATGGGAGAAATTGGTTATTTAATACATAGCCATTTCAATTGCAAATGTAGCCTCAATTTAACCCCCAATTACACCCCTAATCAAACAACCCAATTTTATTATAACCTGACCCATACCCTTTTCTATCATACCCAAACTCGGTCCCCTTTTAACCCATTTAATCCTAGCCGTTGATCTTTTAGATCAACGACTCCCCTCATCCCTTTCCTTTTTTAATTCAAACGACCCCTTTACCCTACCTCATTTCTCACCAACCACCGCCTCTGAAACCCTTCACTCTCTCGAGGGTTCTCAAACCCTAGCCGCCTCTTGCCGTCTTAGACTAGAGATCCATCAGAATCTATGGCCACCAAAGCTATATGGATCTTACACCCACCCCCTGGTGCTCTTATACACCAGTTTTCTGAAGGTTCAAGGCCTGACCTTGAAGATCTCTACACAGGTTTCCTTCAATTCAGGGTTCCATGGTCGTCTCCGGCTTTACTCCGGCGTATCATGGTCGTTCGAGCCTGAGTCTAACTTCTCCGGCTTAGATCCACGAGTTTTCCAGGGCTTTCTCACTTCTAGGTTTCTTCTGAAACCCTAACCTTTCGAGGTTCTTCTGATTACTCTAGATCTGTCCTATACCTGTGTTTATCTTAAGGTCTCAAACGTTTTCTCAAAAGGTTCTTTCAAAACTTTGTTTTTAAACATTTCACCTTCTTTGATTTAGGCTTTGTTTGATATTTAACATGCTCTACTATGATTCTTGTATGTTTCTTCTACTGTGTTTCTTCTACTGTGATCCTTATGTGTTTCTTCTGATGTGTTTCTTCTACCTTGTCCTTATGATTCCTTCTACTGTATTTTGCATGACGGTTCTTTTATTAT
This sequence comes from Nicotiana glauca, assembly GCA_026770625.1. Lineage (NCBI taxonomy): Eukaryota > Viridiplantae > Streptophyta > Magnoliopsida > Solanales > Solanaceae > Nicotiana > Nicotiana glauca. Next base: position 128,963 of record MU698049.1, read on the forward strand.
GTTTTTCATGAGTGTCTTCTACCGGGAATTACATGTTAAAGGTCTCAGTTCCGTCGAGATTTCTGAACTTATTCCGTTAATATTTTTTGCCTGACATACTTGTTTTCGTCTCTAGATTCGATTAATGGTAAAAACCTTAGACTTTGGGGTTCATTCGATTTTTTGAGGCTACTTGTTACGTGATTTGTTTGTTTCTTATCTCTGAACGTGTTTGATTTCAAAACCCTAGTTTCTTTGGACCTATTTGAGTTCCTGAAGTTGTTTCCTCTACTGCTCGACTGAGTTTCAAAATCTTGGCGTCAACTTTGTTTCTTCATACGATTCTGACATCTTGCTAAACTCTATAAGATCCTTTTACTTGACCTTTTACATGCTATCTGATATTTCCCTCTTCTCTGAGATGACTACCATGTTCCTATAGTCCTCTACTCACTGATTTTTGATTGCATGACACTCTTCTTTGTCTTAAATCCAGTCTCGCATGCTTAATGTTTGTGCATTCTTTATAGGTTAAATTTCCCTCTCAAAATAACCTTTGATTGTGGACTAATTTCAAATCTCTTTGGGTAATTGTGATTGCACTCTTGTAATTGATTCTTCCCTTATTGTATTGATTTCCCTTGTTTCTTGGACTTGTTGAAATACTTTCCTTTGAAATTTCGACCCTACCTTTCTACTTAAGTTGATTTGATCCCATTACCTTAATTACACTAGTATGGGATTCTTACAGACATTTCCTTAATTAAGGTTTAATGAACCTAACCTCTATTACCTATTGTGTACTCGTATTGTGTTGAAAATATTTTCCTTATTTGACATGTTCAGCCCCTACATGATTTCTTTCCTTATTTAACACTTGCATGCTACCGTTTGATTTAATTCCTTAATTAAAGGAAGTCCTTGATACTAATTTGATTTTTAATGAACACATATTCCTTAATTATGTCTGAATTACAGCCCTTACCTTATTTTCTGCCTGTTTCTCACCCTATAAATACCTGCTTTTTCATTGACACAAAGACAACCAACACTCGAGTCTTTTTTGAACTCACAGTCACACACAAAGTATTCTCTCTTGTTGTTTGTACTGTGGCTTCTTTACAAGACTTCTGCTCCTTTTGCTTGTCTTTTTCTGAAACTGTTATGCCTTTTATTTAAACTTTTGCCTCATCCCTATGTGCTTAGTCTGTAGTTTCATTCTTTTGTGTGCTTTGCTATTCATGTTCTGTAACTTATGCTAAGTATTTTTCCTTCATTGCTTCTGTTCCCATATGAATCCCTACCCCTAATCCCTTTTATGTGTTGAGTTAAAACCTTGGCCTAACAGTATCCTAATTACTGCCCAGGCTATGCCTTGACCTTCAATAGGTCCTGACTCTCCAATGTTTGGCTAGTAGGCTGGTCAGGGGCGTGCGAACATTCTACGTTAATGGACATGACCACCAGCCTACCTTGGCATCCCTTAATTCCCTCTATAACACTTACACTTGTTCCTAGATTCTAAGTTCTGCCCCCCTCCAATGAGCCTTGCCTTGGGACCTTGAGTTCCCTCTGAACTTGGACATTAGAGGGATGGCCCATTCCACACTGCACTTTAATTCAGTTCTGTAATGATATCTGGGTGTAAGCATTGCCTGGAGTTCTTGAAACTCCTTGGAACTTTGACGCACTTTAGATAAGAGAAAAGTCTTTGGAACCTGATCACGTTAGTTAGTTCATATCATATTGTTAAACCTTCCGTCTGAATTAGGCTCCTTGGATGTAGCTTAAAAGCTCTGATGTAGTTTTATTTTCTATTTGATTCATTTGGTCTGTAATAAATTTGTAATAACTTATGTGATTTTAGTAAAAAGGGGAGGGTTATTTATGTATGCTTAAGGGTAGATATCCTGCCTATAGGAGTTTTCTTCGAATTTCTGCAGTTTCATATATAGAAATCATGCTCATAGGAATTCTGCACTTTCATATATAGAAATCATGCTCATAGGAATTCTGCACCGTCATATGTAGAAACCATGCTTATAAGAACTCTGTATATCATATAGATATCCTACTCATAAGAATTCTGCATATAGAGACCATGTCTTTAAGATTCTGTATTTTTGCATCTATCATTAGGCAAACAGTTATAGGTCAAATAATAATCAATTGCATCCTAGATACCATGCTCGTAGGATTTCTGCACTCCTGCTACGCCCGTAAAAAGTGTTTAAAATTAACGACGCTAGAAAGCATGCCTATAGAAACTATTAACCAAATCTGAATCACTCGTTTTAAGATTAGTCTGTCAGTAGTAACCAACTGCAGAACTCGTATCATTCTGTTAAAACTGGCAACCTTCTGTAACCTGTTTACTTCTTTTTCTGAAACTAGTAGTTGCCATGCCTATAGGTTATCACTTAGGCAAACTAGTAGGTAGTTAATTAACTGCATCAGTATTCAATAATTGCATCCAGACGGACCTAATACGAATTTCTTGTCTAAAAATATGGGTTGAACCAGTCCGCTTAACGTTTAAGTTTAATTCAGACCTAATCAGTATATGTAAGACGTGCTAAACTACATGATTTCTGTGATTTGAGGAGGCTTACTNGAAAGCGTAGATATGGATATGATGACCACGCGATAACATCACGTGTATAAACGGTTACCGGGTGTTGTGTTGGGTGATCCATATTATGTATAAACCTAGGACCCCTTCCCTTATTTGTCCATTTTATTTTTTGTCAAACTTCAGCTTTTAAACTGCCTTTAACTTGCAGCAACTATGTAAAAATTTTCTCTTTTTACTCTTTTAATAAAGATTTTAAAACTGCTTCCTCTATCAAAATTCAGTTTCTTTAACTTCCTTTATCCCTTGCAACCATTATGTGAAAATCCCTGCATTTGTAATTCTTGTTTGTCTACTTATTTTTTGCATTTAAAGTCAAAACATAGCATGGTCGGGAACCACACTAGTGGATCTTGAGGAGTGCCTAACAACTTCCCCTCGAGATAATATCTAGCCCTTACCCGAACTCTGATTTTCAAATTCAAAACCCTTAATGTCCTAATGCACTTAATCATTAGCTGGCGACTCTTCAATTCCAAAAATCCAATTCCCAAATAGGAATAGAGTTGTCTTCCCAAATGTCGTAAACCAATCTCGCTATAAAGAAAAAGGGGGCGTCGGTAAAGCTATAATACCCCGTATTTATAGACTAGTATCATACAATGTACCACATGACCATGAAAGCAAGGTGTATAAAGTGTGTTAAAAGTGAGTATCATTTTAAGTAATTTGAGATAATTCTTAATTATGTGGATAATTGAGTAATTATCAGTCAGTGGGAGATTAACAACATAATCAAGAAGATTAGTGAATAATTAATGAATTATTTGTATATTATTAAGGCTCCCAACGTGGCAGCCCATAAGGTTGGATAAGAAAACCAAGTAATAACTCTTGGTGCAGGAAGATATGTGGCATCTTAAGAGATTTTTGGGTGGCCAATTCTACAAAGTGGGGCCCACTCCACCAAGACTTAAAAGTCTCTCTAATTCACAAAACTGGATGCTTATAACTACTATGTAACATATAAGGCTTCAGCAAAATGCGAATTTGCATTAGCAACGTGAATGGCTTCAATCTTTCATACAAAGACTACTTAATACTATAGCAACGTTGGATTTGCGATTCTAAGGGAGTACGGTACAATATTTCTCAAGCATATCATACGTATTTTCTCTACTTTGATCCGCCGTTATGTATTCTTCTCAAAAGATATGTGTTAGAGGGATTGTGAAGAGAATCGTCAAATGTTTGTTAAGGCTATCCTTTTTTTTCTTTTTGCATGATCTATACGATACAAACGAAACGTGCAAATGCACAACTTCTATAAATGACTCTATTTATAAAAGTATTAGAGGTGCCTAAGTTCTTGAATTCACATGTGTCTTATTATTACATCTTTTGTTCATGGGTCTTAGAAAAATACGTAAGTTGAAAAAAGTTTACTTTATGATATTACTCAAAGTCATATTGGTCTTATGAAATTCTGAGAGATTTTATTGACGTACTTATCATGCATTGCATTTATTTATACATGTACATTGACCCATGACTAGATGGCATTATATATATATATATATATATATATATATATATATATATATATATATATATATATATATGGAAAAAGGTTGTNTGGATAATTGAGTAATTATCAGTCAGTGGGAGATTAACAACATAATCAAGAAGATTAGTGAATAATTAATGAATTATTTGTATATTATTAAGGCTCCCAACGTGGCAGCCCATAAGGTTGGATAAGAAAACCAAGTAATAACTCTTGGTGCAGGAAGATATGTGGCATCTTAAGAGATTTTTGGGTGGCCAATTCTACAAAGTGGGGCCCACTCCACCAAGACTTAAAAGTCTCTCTAATTCACAAAACTGGATGCTTATAACTACTATGTAACATATAAGGCTTCAGCAAAATGCGAATTTGCATTAGCAACGTGAATGGCTTCAATCTTTCATACAAAGACTACTTAATACTATAGCAACGTTGGATTTGCGATTCTAAGGGAGTACGGTACAATATTTCTCAAGCATATCATACGTATTTTCTCTACTTTGATCCGCCGTTATGTATTCTTCTCAAAAGATATGTGTTAGAGGGATTGTGAAGAGAATCGTCAAATGTTTGTTAAGGCTATCCTTTTTTTTCTTTTTGCATGATCTATACGATACAAACGAAACGTGCAAATGCACAACTTCTATAAATGACTCTATTTATAAAAGTATTAGAGGTGCCTAAGTTCTTGAATTCACATGTGTCTTATTATTACATCTTTTGTTCATGGGTCTTAGAAAAATACGTAAGTTGAAAAAAGTTTACTTTATGATATTACTCAAAGTCATATTGGTCTTATGAAATTCTGAGAGATTTTATTGACGTACTTATCATGCATTGCATTTATTTATACATGTACATTGACCCATGACTAGATGGCATTATATATATATATATATATATATATATATATATATATATATATATATATATATGTATATGGAAAAAGGTTGTGGCGTTATATATGCACCACCACTTGATCAGCTAGTCTACGTTGATGATTTTTCCAATAGTGGCCAAGATGATATAATGGCATGCCCTCAGAGGATTGATGATGTTATGAATGCATGTACCTATGCACGACACGACATTTATATGTATATGCATGACACTACAAGTATTTCATGATTTACAGAGTTATCCAGACTTACAGGTTGAGTCATTTACTTTATGTTTCTTCCATGTCTTGTATATACTTATTATGTGCCTTACATACTCGGTACATTATTCGTACTGATGTCCTTTTGTTGAGAATGCTGCATTCATGCCTACAGGTTTAGTCAATCAGTTTGACGAGCCCTCATATTAGACGAGGGGAGCCTTCACCGGAGGATCAATAAGACTCCACCTTATTCGGAGTGCAGCCGAGTCTATGAGTTATCGTGTCAGAATTTTGTGAGAAACTTATGGGTAGGCCGGTTCCATATCCCATTTGATGTCAAATACTCTTAGAGGCTTTGTAGACAGAGGTTCACTTTGTACAGTATGTCAGAAGCCTTACGGTCCATATGTATTCATGTTTTAAGAAAGATGGCGCATGGATACAGTGCTTTCCCACTTATAGTTATACATTACGAGTTGTGGACATATTGGCCCAGTTACCAATGATAGTACAATAAAAAAGATATGTTATGTTGGTACTCAGTTAAGTAAGGCACCAGGTGCCCGTCGTGACCCTTCGGTTTGGGTTGTGACATAATTGTGGTTTGGTTTTCTGCCACATTGGAAGGTTAATACTTATCCATCATTTCCTTAATTAGCTTTTTAATCCCCCACTAATCCAATAGTTAACAAATTACCCATATAATTAAGAATTATCTCAAATTATATAAAATATTACTCACTTTTTACATACCTTATACACCATACCATCCATAAATATGGGGTATTATAGCTTGGACCGTATTTTATCTCAAAATTTAAAATTTTAACAAAACTCATTTTCTTTGATTTACTTACTCTCTCACCTTCACAAACTTGTTTGAAATCATAATACTTATAACCTCAAAATAATCGCATTCCCAATCTTACGTCGATTAACTTACGATGAAACTTTAACGCACGAAAATGCGAGTTGTAATGTCTAATTTTTGAGCTTATATTAATTTACTTGTGGCGTACTTCCACGTACAAAAACATCAGGTGTAACAGACAATTTTAGATGGGAGGTACCAAGATAGCAGCAGCTGGGGATCTTCCATTTGACTTGATGATTGAGACAACTACAACAGCACCAGCAGACCCAGTAGCACTATTAGAACCGGAGACACTAGCTGGCCAGTCTGAGGAGATAGACCTTGCTGCCCACAATGCTGAGAAGGTGCTACAAGTGTTCACCAACCCAGCTACTCCCCGAGCAGAGGATGACGAGATACAATTGGAGGAGCCTAATGGTGGTGATGCTACTATGGACACGGAGACCACATAGGGAGTCCTCCCTACTATTTCCCTTCCTTGATTTTATTTTGTTTAGCATTGGGGCCAATGCTTATTCTTATTTGGGGGGTGGAGTTTATGTGTTTGATGAAATTTGACATTTGGCCTGTAATAACTTTATAACATTCTATTTTATTTTTTATGTAAGTACATATTATTCTCTCTCTCTCTATTGATGTATATATTCTCTTTCTTCCTCTCTCATATTGTATATTCATTTATGCTTTCAGTAGTTTATTCTATAGCTTCTTTATTTTGTGTTCTTAATAGTCAATGTTTAGTTTATTAGCTTCTTATTTACTTTAATAGCTTCTTTTTAATTTAGTAGCTTATTTTCTTGTTTAAGTGATTAATAAGCCTTTGGTTTTCTTAATGCCACAGTTCTTTTCAAAAGGGGGTTTTTGTGGGAACGGGTGGCGTGACAACCTTCTTAAGGGATTGAGTCCATTTTTTATGTTTAGGTAATAATAAATAAGAGGGCCTAATTGAGCAAAAGTAGTAGAGTCAAGCATGCTTTACTTGGTACCGGCACACTTAACTACGTACTTATGATGAAAAACAAGTTCATGGAAAAAATTGCTCTAGTTAGTGACCTTTTGGCTCTTGTGCTGATTTAAGCAATCATCGAGTGTTTTAGTTGAACCAGTAGCGATTTTCAATCGTGAATATGGTTGTTGTGGGCCCTCGACTCTATCCTCTTTAACAATACAGCCGTGTGAGAGTCGAGGTTTTTGTTATAAGTCTAAGTACCCGTACGAATGGTCTAGAACTTTCCCCAAATATGTTTCTAGGCGAAATTCTAAAATTTACGTGGCTTGAGAATTGATTGTAGGCTCTCCTTGATTCGCTTCAAATTTTCCATTACCCACTGATAAGTTGGTACTTTACGAACATATCTCTTCTTGATACTTAGGCTTTTGTATGATTTTGTTGAGAAACTAAGGCATTTATTGAGATTTATTAGCATAATTCAGGTATCAAGTGATTTAGATGAGATACGGAAGAAACCAAGTCAAAATGTGCTAAATTGAGAAAAAATGACTGCTGCCAGATAATGCACTTTGTGATCGCGAACAATGACATGTGATCGCGGAAGGCCAGGAAATAATATATCGTGAACACATGGCAAAATCTCCGAACGCGAAGAAGATGCTGGTCAACTGCTCCCAAGTGCTCTACGTGAACGGGTGATCTGGTATGCGATCACAATGCTTTATAGCATTACTCTTCACGATCGTAGGCCTCTTTTCACGATCGTGATCCACAAATCTAGGCAGAAATCTGGGCAGTTTTGGATTTTTACGGTTTTGACCCCAAATAATTTAATACACGACCTGGATCATTTTAAATATCTTTTGGCTTATTTTTAGTCCTTAGACTGGAGAGAAACAAGCTTTGGAAGCTAGGGTTCTTGCACACACACTTTGGTCTTGAAGATTTGAAGCTTTTGGTTGAGAATTTCTTACCCATTTATGTTCATTTCATGATTTCCTTGCTTTGTATTGTATATCTAAGTGTGTAGTATTTTTTCCAACACTTGAATCTTGTTTATGGGAATATTCATATTTAAAGTGTGGATTAAATATCTTATTGTGCTTACGTATTGAACGATTTTCATTTATTATGCAGTGAGTTATTGATTCTTTAATTATTCTTGTTCTTTAATATTTCAAAGGGATTAACTAATCCTCGGATTCACCCATTTAATTTGAATTAATTTTTGAAAAGATTATTTGGGGTTTAGAAAGATTAGTTAACAAGAACTTGAGGCTTTAACCCTCACTTTATAGATTCTTCCTAGGGATGGGATTGAAATACTTGTAGACATATTCAAGTGTCCTTAATCTCTTAATTGTTTTAGGGATAATACAATTAGGAAGTCTTGTTAGTCTTAGGTGGAAGTAAATATAGAATTATTACTCGAGGCAAACTAACATAAACTCGCCCATATTTGTAACATCGTGAATACATTGGATCATTACTTGAGTGTAATTCCTCGTGTATCCATGCCTATAGCCATTAATCATTTTACTTGCCTTTTAGATTAGTATATATTTCCGCATTTAGATATAAATAATTTCTCAAAACCATTCTAAGTGTTTAGCATTGCATTATAAGTGATAATTCTCTTGCATGCCTAATCGTCTATATATTGTTCTTTAGGGAATTCGACTCCGACTCATAGTTGGGTAAATTATATTGCTTGTAGCCTTATCCATTTAATTTTTAGTAGTGGGTTTGGACGTCATCAAAATTGACATCATTGTCGGGGATAATTTGGCATATTTAGGTTGGTTGAGAAGTTAGCATAAGTGATTTGGTCCAAACTTGTGAATATTTGTATAATTATTTTTCTTACCCTGTTTTATTTTTCTTGTTTCTTTGTTGTTTATTTTCTTAGTTTTAAAAACAATGGCATCATGTAATGAAAATTGGTTGGATAATAGTTGTTCATACTTTGATGACCCTTGTCTTTATTGCGGAGGACCACACTCGTGGCAAAATTATTTAAATTCTCCCGAGGGCGGATTGTGCGCACAATCTCAAACCCATGAGTGGAGTATTTGTGATAAGTGTGATTGTCTAAATAGTCATTGGGATAATTGTATTTATTTGTACTTCCCTACCCCCATCCCTCGCTATGATGATTCTACTTTTTGTGATTGAAAATTATAGGAATGTGGATGTGGAAGAAATTGTACGTGGTCAAAACGAAGAGTTCAAGCTTATATTAGAATGTCAGTTTGAAGGAGGAAACAAAGAGCAAAATGCCTCGGATTTGCTTTTGGAAAGTATTCTCCAAAATGATTTGGCGCTTGAAAGGTTGCACTCACAAATGAGAGAAATGCTTGAAGCTTTAGAAGTCCAAAAAGCCTTGGAACTGAATTATAGCCAAGAATCTTTCTTAGAGGTTGAAGCCGAAAATCCTTATTTGGCACTTGATAAAAATCAAGAAGAACTCTCAAATGCTCAAAATGAGAAAATGATGCTCATGTTTGAGGCCATTCTTGAAAATGAGGAGAAGCACGACTTTTCACTCGAGGACTTGAAGCAAGTATTGACTCAAAATGATGAGAATATGCACACTTTGGAATATTAAATGAAAACATTGATTGAGGCTCACTATTCCCACCAACATGAGAGTATGGAAAGAGGTCAAGAAGAGTCCTACTTCGAGGAAGAAAGTAAGCTTTATTTTCAGGAATCTAGAATTGAACATCAGCCAACCGACTCCATACTTGTTAGTTATGCCAAGAAAAATATGGAATTAGAGACAACCAGTGTAATTGAAAATATGGTTGAGATTGAATCTAGTCAGGGAGAAAGAGAGGATGTCAAAATCCAGAAAGAATTGAAATTTGGAGGTTTCATGTCACATTCCAAGCATTTTTCAATATTAGAATTGTTTGGTGATATGGGAATTGAACTACATGAGTCAATGAGGGATTGCGAGGAGGAAAGGCAAAGGCCATAAATTTTACAATTTGAATGTACAAGGAGGAAAAATGACATTCCTCAAATGAAAGCCAAAAAATGCAAAATGAATAAATTAATGCTTGGTTTGATCATCTACTCACCCCCTTGCTCGTGGTCACAAGCTTGATTCCAAGTTAGGTGCGCAATTCATATCTTTCAAGTGACGAGAAAAGTGATAAAGTTGATTCCCGTCGTGCCACAACATTAAATGTCGCGCTTGGTGAGAGGCAACCCATAATTTTTTAAATTTTTAATCGTTTTTGAAATTTTCTTTTTTAGAATAGCTTAGTATATTATTTTTGACTAATCTGCCAAGTTTTACATTTTTGGAGTTGTTTTAAGCAAGTTGCATGGTCAGGGCAGTCCAAACCAGTAGCTGATGAAAAATTGCAGATAATCGCGATCGCATAAAAAGGCACGTGTTCGCAGAGAACAATTTTTTTCTATCCCTACGCAATCGGTGAAACAGAGATGCGGTCACGTCATTTTGGTAAATTTGTTCTCTGCGAACTCAGGAACTTTCACCCAATCCCTGTTAACAGGTAAGTTCTATACCTCAAAACACTAGAAATAACAAACGACAACTTCTTTGCCCCAAACAAAGAAACGACTCCGACTCCCTAACCCCTAAAAACCATCTACAATCCTCCACTTTCTTCAATTCCATAGCATTACTCACTTATCATCCTTAAGTTAAGTAGATTTCTCCCTTAACTCTCACTTTTGTCCAATAATTATTGTGAAATAGTAGAATGTAAGCCCTATTTTCAAGGTTTTAGGGCTTGAGTTTTATTTTCTTTGTCAAATGAAAATGTTGTGTGCTTTACGTGCTTGCTTGCTATGAGAGATTAGTTGAGAGTTTGAGTGATGTTTTGTGAAATTTCAGGGTAAAAATCCATGGGATGATGGTGAACTTGCTAAGAAAATTGGGGCACACAACTTGTTTGATGGAATGCCCAAATGAACAGTCACTGGGCGAGGAAACCAGATTGTTCTTCACGATCGCATGACCAGTTCCGCGATCGCAATTCATTGAAGCCCAGGCAGCAAAATAGTAGCTACGCCATTTTTTATCCTAATGCCTTTTGATCTCTTTATATGGCCTAATACCTCCTAATACGATATTTTGAGTGTACAATACAGGTATGTAACATGTTTACTCCTTTTGTATGTACTTTGAGCTCTAAAATGGATTCGACACCAAGTGAAACTGTTTAGTAATATGTCGAACAAGTTGCCGAAAAGGAGTACTTTGATCGAGACTTATTCTCACCATTAAGATGTTCCCACCACTACGACAAACAACGATGTAAAAGTATGATTAAAGAAAGAGGCATTCTTTTGCTGACCTTGAAGGTCGATGGCCCGAGTTCCATGGAAGATTAATATCGAATGGATGGATTTGTTTGCGGAAGAGCCAAGAACAACCAAGCATGAAGTGATAAGAGAATTTTATGCAAATGTAGTAGAGACCGACTTCAAGAATGGTTTGGGTGATCTAGAGTGTGACGACCCAAAGGGTCATTACCGTATTTCTTCCTTTCTCTGTGCTTTCGAGGCCTTGGAAACCTTGCTTGTGGTTACCTTGATTTGCGTGCGCAGTCTGGGCGTGAAGCCGGAAAGTTTTTATGTTAAAATATGTGAATTATGTGAAAAAATTGAAGAATTTTGATATTAATATTGATATAGTTGACTTTGGTCAACATTTTTGGTAAACGGACCCGGATCCATGATTTGATGGTTCCGTAGTGTCCGTAGAAAAATATGGGACTCGGTCATGTGCCCGGAGTCGAAATCCGAGGTCCAGAACCCGAGTAAAAGAATTTTTCTGTTAAATTGTTTTCTGAAAATATTAAGGAAAAATATGGAAATGAAAATGAGTTAGAAAATATAGGTATCGGGCTCGTATTTTGGTTCCGACGCCCGGTACAGGTCGTAAATATGCGTTAAGCGCTTTCTGTGAAGTTTGGTTGAAAACGGACGTCGTTTGACGTGTTTCGGACTATGAGTTCCAAGTTTGGAAGTTTAAGAAGTTTGAAATGGAAATCATGAGTTTTGAGGCTCGATTCCATGTATATGATGTTATTTTGGCGATTTGATCGCACGAGTAAGTCCGTAGGATGTTTTGAGGTTGTGTGCATATTTGGTTTGGAGCCCCGAGAGCTTGGGTGAGTTTTTAGTGGGTCTTGGGAGGGTCCGGGACCTAGCAGATATTGCAGGTTCAGTTGCAGACACCCAGCGCGGCCGTGGCATATTTTCGCGCGGTCCGCGCTGGAAGCTGCGCGGTCCGCGGTGCATTTCTGTGCGGTCCGTGTGGCTAGGTTCAAAGGACCAGTAGATTTCAGGTCAATCAGCACGGCCGCGCACCTTCTTTAGCCGGTCCGCACTGTGAGATTCAGAGAAGGCCCCAGGTGCAAGTCCACCAGCGCGGCCGCGCACCAAAATCGTGCGGTCCGCGCTGGGTAGGCTCAGAGAGTCATTTCCCCCCCTTCCTTGGCGCGGCCGCGGGACATTTTTGTGCGGTCCGCGCCGGGCCTTCAGTGAAGTATATAAATCCAAGATTTTCAGTCATTTTACACTTTTCAAAACCCAAAACATAAGATGCGATTTTCCAAACGATTCTTCTTCTTCAAAACGATTGGTAAGTGATTTCTAACCTGTTTCCTTTACCCCTTATCATCTTGAAACGTAATTTCAACTTCAAAACAAAGATTTTAATGGGGGAATTTGGGAGCTTAGGGTAGGACCTAGGGTTTCTAAAATTGGGGGTTTTGGACCTCAATTTGGGGTCCGATTCCAAAATAAATTATATAGTCGAGTTCCTGGGGGAATGGGTAACTGGTTTTTGGTTCGAACCTCGGGTTTTGACCACGTGGGCTCGGGGGCATTTTGGGAATTTTTGAGTAAAACTTTAGGAAATTCATTTTTTTTGCATTCATGTTGATTCAATTAGCATTTGTTGATACGTTCAAGTAATTTGTGACTAGATTCGAGCGGTTTTGTGGTGGATTCGAGGGGTAAATCTATACTAGAGGCTTGAGTGGACTTTTGGAGCATTTGAGGTAAGTGTTTGTTCTAACTTTGGCTTGAGGGATTAGGATCAGGGTATTATTTTCTACGTGCTAAATATGGAGTACGGTGTATAGGCATGGTGACAGTTGTCTATTGACCAGAGTCTAGCATGACCGTGAGTCTTATATGTGTTGGATTCGGATTTAATGGAACATTTTTCTTGCTTGGGTTGATAAGCATAATATATGGTGATTGGTTTGGCTCTTGGAGCGTTGGTTCGGACTAGACATTGTTACCCAATAAATAGATGACTAAAAGTGGAACATGTAGCGATTAGTCCCTGGCCGTGACGTAAGTATTTATTATACTCTCCCTTGCCGGGATGATTGAATTGTAATTGTATTCCCTTGACGGGATTTTCTTATGATTGTTGTTACTCCCCTCGCACTTGAGTTGCGGTCGTTGTTTGGGTGAATTCTTGGTATTAAATGTTGAGGATCAGGTTGCACACCGCAACGGTGTTGATGAATGTTGAGGATCGGGTTGCACGCCGCAACGGTGATGATGAATGTTGAGGATCGGGTTGCACGCCGCAACGGTAATGATTGTCGAGAATCGGGTTGCACGCCGCAATTGTGGTATATGTTCAGGATCGGGTTGCGCGCCGCAACGGAGTATGGACTGGGTGTATTGTGTTCGTACGTAGGGACTTCCTGTGTTCTCCTTATCAATTGATATTGTTCAGCTCTACTTCCTTATCGATAAATTATATAATTAGACTGTAGAATCCACAGCATGTTTTTCCCCTCCCCTCTTAAACTGTTTAAATTAGTGTATTTCCTGTTATTGCATATATAAATATGTACAGGTTATTAGCGGTAGGTCCTGTCTAGCCTCGTCACTACCTCGCCGGGGTTAGGCCAGGCACTTACCAACACATGGGGTCGGTTGTGCTGATGCTACACTCTGTGCATTTCTTTTGCACAAGTCAGGATGCAGTTTTCGGACCGCAGCAGTATTAGATCGGGAGCAGACCTTCAGCCTAGGAACTCTTGAGGTAGCCTTGCTAACGTCCGTAGGCCCGGAGTCTCTTCCATCTTTATTCAGTTTGTTGACTCTTGTATTGAAACAGACTGCTATGATTTCTTACAGACGTTGTATTTAGTAAACTTAGAAGTTCGTGAGCTAGTGACACCAGGTTCTGGGTAGAGATATGTTTCAAATTTCTGCATTTTTTTGTTTCATTTTTATTAAGCTTAAAGTCTTCCGCACTTGTTTAATTGATTTTTGTTTATTTATATTGTTGAGATTTATCAGAGTATGTTTAAAGTTTGGCTGGCCTAGCTCCGTTAGTAGGCGCCATCACGACTCCCGATGGTGAAAAAAATCCGGGGCGTGACATAGAGCTGATAAATGCATATTACAATATACCTAATGCTGACAACCAGGTGCACATAGATAGAACTAAATACTTGGGCACACAGTCGTTTGTAGACCATTTGCACGGTGGAAAGATGCCAAACTGGATAAGAAATCACTCAAGGATCAAGTCTTCTGAATTCACTCCGAGGACAAAACTTGGGTCTCCATTATCTCTGCTCAAGTCATGCCTTCACGTAATGATACCAAGGTGACACTTGAGAAGGCAAGTGTGATTTGTGGAATCATAGAGGGCACACCAATGAATGTGGGACAATTGATTGTTGAGATAGTACATGTTGTTGTAGAGATGACTAAGAGTTTATTCTTCCCATCCCTGATCACTCATTTATGCTATGAGGTTGGGGTGGAGAAGAGGCCAGTATAAAAGGAAAAGAACCCAAAGAAGATCATTCATCCATTGATGAGAAAGAAAGCAGGGAATGCACATAAGAAAAGAAATATTGATGTAGCATCTCCCTCATTTGGCCAGTGTCCTTACACCATCACTGAGATACCTTATTCTACCACAGATGCCACAGGGCCTTGTACTGATATTGTACCACTTGACCATGGACCTCTCACACCTAGATATATCTAGGTCCAGGTATATGTCGTAGAGATAGGTCCACCAGCTTGTAGCTGGTCTCCCTTCTGGAGTCTGGATAGGGCACATCTGTAGGTCCAGCAGCCCAAGGAAAGGTTCCAACTTTGTCAAATCTTGCTAAGGAGCAGCTGTGAACACCTAATTTTGACCATATTTAGATTTTTCACTACTTTTTAGTATGTAAATATTATTTGAGTTTAATCTACATATTTTAACTTTTATTTCACTTTTTAATAGATCTATTTGATAAACTAAAAAATACAAAAACATTCACATTATTAAAAATTAGTCTTATTCTTAATTAAGAGAAATAGAAAACTCATTAACAAAAAAAAGAATTTTAAGCTAGTAACGTAATTCATTTTAGAAGTAGTTTGTTAGTGTTTTTATCTTGGTACCTTTTAATTTAATTTTAGTACTATTTGGTTTATCTATTTACTCTTTTAAAAGAAACCATTTCCACACAAAGAATGCTCACATGCACAGATATTCTCTATACACCTCACTCACACACTAATTCTTTCATATTTTCACAAGCAAACAATTTTCATATAGCTAAGCACACACTCACAAATAGCTACATTTATTTTTATTCTTATCCAATTTTTCTTACTTTCTCTCCAAGAATTAGTAATACTATATAACCACTCTAAGAGGACATTCTTGAGGGGGATACAAAAAAAAACAAAAGGAACCCTAGGACCCAAAAAGAAAAAAAAGCTGCGCAGCAGCATTTGAGAAAAAATGCAGCAGCATTTGAGAAAAAATGCAGCAGCTGCTGCCTTCTTCTTCCTCCAAAAATTACCTTAAATCACCTAAAAGCAACCC
The DNA here is from genome assembly GCA_026770625.1 of Nicotiana glauca. Lineage (NCBI taxonomy): Eukaryota > Viridiplantae > Streptophyta > Magnoliopsida > Solanales > Solanaceae > Nicotiana > Nicotiana glauca. The sequence goes on from MU698049.1 coordinate 144,860, forward strand.
TAAAAATCTCTTGTCCTCTTACACTTGAGAGACAATAACAATCTTGGCTGCTCAACCACTCAAAACAACCCCCGAAACCTAGTAAAATCAGGAGCTTATCGCACAAAACAGCATCTCCAAATGGCCCAGTAGTGAGTTTTAACGGAGGTTGTTTTCGAGGTTGCCGTTGAGCTTTGTACGTGGTTGGAATTTCTTTCATAGAAATATATAGTTTCAATCTTAAAGGTTTGTCTCCATTTTTGTTTCTACTATTCTGAATAGCTTGAAATCTATGTATTTGTTATTATGTTGCCTTCATTAATTGTTAAGTCAATACCTAATCTGAGTGTTTGTTAATCTCTGATGTTCCTTAAATACTACTGTGCCTGACAGCTTCTGTGTATATGACTTGGTTAAGAAATTTAGGAGATGATGTTGCTTTTGATAAATTTGGGCCTTTACGTCTTTACATTGGGCTATGAGTATTAATCTTGAAGAGAAAAGTTGAATAGGCTACTGATTTAGTTAGTCCAAATTCTGTTGAGGTTGAAAACGAGCTTTCATATCCTTTTTTGTTAATGTCTTTTATAGTGGCATTCAATGGACCTTTCATGATCTGATAATAAGTAAAAATGATTAGAAAATTAGGTAAATATGGGCCAATGTTCACAGGGCTTATTGGTTGAGAACAAATTATGAATTCTGTAACTTGCTTTAGGCTCGATTTAGACTAGTATTGTGATTATGTATATGTTCGCGTAAGATAATCTAAAATTTAATTCTAAAAAATAAAATCGGAGTATGCGTTCGCGCAACTTCGGCCGAACTTTCTTAATAATAATAATAAAGCGTTATTAGTTGTGGACACGTTCGCGTGACAAGATTTTTGACGCGCCAAACAAATGGGTACACGTGCGCGTGACCCGTTTCAAGATAATTTTCTTAATTAAAAAGCGATGAAAGAAGTAAACGCACATAGGTTCTAAAATCAGTAATTAAATAATTGTGTGAGCCAAGTGTGATCAAAGCGACCGTGCTAGAACCACGGAACTCGGGAGTGCCTAACACCTTCTCCCGGGTTAACAGAATTCCTTACCCGTATTTCTGGTTCGCAAACTATATTACAGAGTCAAATCTTTTCCTCGATTTGGGATTTAAACCGGTGACTTGGGACACCATAAATTATCCCAAGTGGCGACTCTGAGTTTTAATAAAATGAATCCCGTTTCGATTGTCACTTCAAGTTAGAAATAACTCCGTTTTATTATACTCTTTCGGGGGTGTAGTGAAAAAAAGAGGTAAGATAGTAGCAAGCCATTAAAACCAAATTGGGTAATATTGAGCGGACGCACTTGAAGCGGAGAGAACATGAAAAGATGAAAATCAAGTTCTTGACAAAAGAAGATGAATACCTTTAGGATGTTTTGTGGATTTTAGGACGGCGACGAGGATAACTTGGAGATCTCAGTGTACCTCCAGCTTGGAGTGATGCCATTCACGGAGCACCTCGTTTATTTTAGCTTGTTTTGTTTAGTTGCATTGGGGACAATGCAACACTTTAGGTTGGGGGTGGCTCATATATTATGGATGTATGTGGAACATGATTATTTTTTGTGAGCTTGTGTAGATTAGTTGACATTTGTAATTTATTAGTAATATTTTGTAGTTTTATTCTAGCATGTTAGAATTAGCATTTTCTTGTTAGTTTTTTTTTATTTTCATTGTAGTATTAATTAAACTCCTTGGTTTTTTTTATACCGCGGTTCTTTTCCAGGGAATTAATTTGTGGTGAACCGGGTGACTTTTTCCTATGATAGATGGCGTGACAACTTTCTTAAGGGATTAGTTTTTTTAATGTTTTTTTACATAAATATATATTTTTTAGTTAGTTTAATAGCTAGTAGTGAATAAATTGGTTATTGGGTGTATGTTTACCGTGAAAATAGTAATGATAATTAAATTTATTAATGGAACTCTAAAAATACATGATCTATTTTTATGCTGGTTGTTTAAGGAGTTGTGCTAGATGTATGAAGTTTAACAGCGAAATACAAACTAAAGCAGGATTATAACCAAACCGGGGGTTTGCTGTCCGGGACTCGGACTGACCGATGAGGGGCTCGAGGTCAATGCGTGGGCTCGGGCTCGAGCTATCGGGGATAATTGGAAAAAGGCTGATAGTTAGATTATAACTGTTAGAGGCTCTTTATGGCCTATGGGGAGCAATAAATGACGAACAAATATGAACATATCAAATGAAAGTGGTAATCTCGAGCGAGTAAGTTAGAGAGAAAAGAGAGAGAGTTATTATTTCGTGTAGAATAGTTGGAATAACATCAGGTCCCCTAAGAAATGGTGAGGATCCCCTTTTTATAAGAGGGGAATACTATCATAGTACAAAAGTTATTAATTGTAAAGGCATATAGATGGGACGAGTAGACGCGATGCCTTAATACAGGCTCTGGGTAGGTCGTCTTTGTCAGACTTAGCTGTGTGCCTTAGAAATTTCCCTTTTTACTCTAGCCTCGATCTATATCCTCTTTAAGTTGGACCTCGACGAGCTCCGAGGGAGGGAACTCGGTCACATATTCTTGTCCTCGGGGTCTCGAGGTGTTCTTCTGAAGTGACTCGATAGCAAAAATTAGACCCTCTGATTTTGCCGCATACATATGGTCTCCCGTTTCTCAAAATAAAATGATGGGAAACGATTATGATACCCGACTCCTCGAGCTTACCGTGATGACGTCATACAAATGAAGTAACCTATGGGGTGAGCTTTTACAAAAACCGTGACATGGCAGTACCACCATCGATTCAGCTCTTCAAGAATACATTAATTATACTTGCTGGTCAGTCTTCCAAAGGCATTGATAGCCGTGTCACTATCCTCTATAAACGGGGCATTGTGGTGCTGTTTTTCTATCAAAGTGCCTTCCTCTACTCATTAGCCCCTTTCTTCTCACTATCTTTATTTGTTGTTAATCGCCATGCTTAGAGTTTATTGCCTTAGGGTCGTTCGGAAGTATTCCCATCAATCGTGGGGTGACCTTTTGCTTGAGCTTCCCTTTGTTGAGCGGGATCATGCTGTCTTGTCATCACTATTGTTATTGTTGTGCCTGTTACTGCTATCCTTATTAGCTCGAGACGATGGTCTAGGGTGACTAGCGTCCTCCGATCTAAAGGGGTGTTTGGTCTTTACCCCGTTTTTCGGGAGAGTATTCAGACTATAAATGGCTTCTCACTCTCCTACCTTGGCCTGGTGTGGCATTTTATCCAAGGGGTTCTTTCTGTCAAGGATAAAATGGCACAAGCGGCCGTTGGGGTTGGGGTCCGCCGAATCTTCAACCTTTGGCTTCGGCGGGTTATGTCTCTTTTTTCTGCCTCTTCTGCATCTCCCTCTTTTTCACTTCTTTATCTCCTCCCTCGGGGTTTCTATCTCGTGGGATCGAGCTGGGAACCTAGAAGAGGTGGCAATCGAAGGAGTTGCCTTCCAGTATGCGAACTCGAGGAGGCGGCTCTCAAAGATGCTGCTACCGGAGATGAACCTTCGAGGATGGACTAGGTTCTTAAGTTTTCATTATAGGTGTATACCTGTTTCTTTGTTTCTATGTAAGGACCCTTTGCGGGCTTTTGTAATTGTATTTAAGTACCCCTCGAGAGCCATTGTAAGCCAATATTTATGAAATAAAAAGATTCTTTTTTACTTCTGCTTTTGATATTTGCCATATTCTTGTATATTCATGTTCATTTACGGGGATTTCTAATATATGCCTCTATTGACGATCATCGATATTCTTTTCGATCTTTGGTCGACAGAAATGGCTCCTTTCCGAGCCCATCACTATTCCTTAGACCAAGCTTGAAGTGGTCTGGTAGGCTCGGATCATCGGGATCCTCGAGTCGCATAAAGATAGCGCATCAAAATTTGAAATTTTTTAGAGTGGTTTCTGAGTGAAGGTCAGCTTCGGGCGCCCGAGGATTTACTTTCAACTTGATGTAGATAACCTTTTAAGGTGTTGTAGATAGGCTTCCACTGAGGGGTTGCCCATATTTAGGCGATGTCTTGAGCCCTTATGGGCGGAGATCGAATTGTTTTTCTTCCTTCTTGAGAGGAAAACTATAAGATCGGGTACCACCTCGAGCTCTACAATGGCGGTGGAGGCTTTCCAAAGCCTAAATTCTTTTTTATGGAGGTTCACGAGGTTGGGTAACACCTCAAGATTAGCATCGACGTCATTGGTATCCCGGGGCCTAACTTGGGTAGACAGACCGTAGCTGTTTCCCCACATATATACGGGGTTGCTTTCGCTTCTTGGGAGATCCCACTATTTTAGATAGCTATCCTTTCGTTTCGGCATTACCTTAGCACTAGAGTGTTTGCATAAGTTCCCGCTTCAGTTTGCTAGTCCTGCCATAGCTATGACTGTGACTTGGGGGTTTGTCCAGCAGGGAGGGGAGTGTTCCACTCCCAGTGCTCAAGATTAATGTGATTTTACTTTGAAGGCCATGTCTTCGATAAGAGAGGAGCACCTGGAGCTAGTAAGGAGAGACTGCGGATGGGGCGAGGGGGTAGCGTTACGGGCCCTTCCCCCAGATGGGATTGTCACGAACCTTGCTAATGGATTCGTGAAAGTGTATTGTACCCTTTCATATTAGGCCCCCTTGATAGGGTCGTGCTCCATTTTTTGTTCAAAATATTGGGTTACTTTGGCACAGATACACCCATCATTTTGACAAATAGTGCTGATGATAAGGTTCTTTGCGGATAATGCAGGGCTTGAATTCACGCTCGATCACCTTGACAAGCTGTATCGAACCTTCCATAATCGAGGTTTGCTGACCTTGTGGTGTCGTTCGTCCACGCCCTTTGTTGTTGATGATGAGGAAGATGGAGATTGAGAGTGGGTTATTCGGTTTGTCCGGGTCCGGACAACTGACATTTTCCCTGTGGAACTTATGCCATTTTCTGAAGAATGGAATTATAACCGTGTTTCCTTCTTTTCTGCAGCAATTTCATGGGCGCCGAGCGACATTACTTATTTGCCCGATTGTGTCCGAAAGCTAGCGACCCACTCGACTTGTAACGAGCATAGTGGCGAGCTGTGTCTCGGGGTAGATGGGAAGAAAAAAATTATGGTGCATGTGTTTACTGCTTTTTCCTCTCCCCTTGTTCATTTGGAGAGGCACTTTTCCCTTTTCATGTATCAATCTTGCTGTCGTAGGTATTAGAGAGCCTCCAAAGGCGAGGTTGTACTCCTTCGAATAGGGGAAAAGACTTCTAACTTCTGAGCTAAAGGACGACAATAATAAGCAGGGCCTGTATTCACAAGGCGATGGCGCTCATGACAAGGCAAAGCGGGGCCGGGCCTCTAAGATAGAAATATCGCCCGAGCGTGTTGCACTCAAAATTTCTAATTCTGGAAGGATGGCTCCTCCAAGTGATCGTGCCTCGACCGGGGTTGATCCTTCTAGGGCTGAGGGGACTGGACCAACCTATGTGTGCTTAGCCTTTGAGGAATTCCGCTGACTTCATTTTGTGGTGAGCTTCGCCATAGGCCTTCCGAACTCCATGCCTTCCCTTTCTTATCGAGTTTTTCATCTGCAGGCCTTTGGAAGGATCAAGTCTGAGCTGCTTTGTCATGAAACTAGACTTTGGAAAGCTCTGGATAAGTGTAGATCCATAAGGATCCATTGTGAGGAGAAGGAAGTTGAGTTGGCATAGTGGCAATATGAGGCGTACTAGAGCTCGAATTACGAGAGCTATTTAATGGAGCTGGTAACTTCCCGTCGTGGTTGAGTATGTGTTCTGCTATTTCACCGTTCAGGTTAACTTTTTGCCTATCCCAGTTGTAGAAAAAGACAAAGGCCTAGGATGTCTCAAGGGTGAAGTCGACCGAACCAGGAATGATTGCATCGAGCTATGAGCTCAGGTGTAGGTTCAAGCTTCAGAAGGGAAATGTGCCTTGGCTAGAGTTCCTACCTTCGAGGCCCAACTCTGCTTGGCTTGTGACAACACTTCAGTTCAAGCAGATATGATCACGAAGCACGATACTGAACTTTCGAATGTCAGGGTTGAGATTGTTGATGCTCGGAGTCAACCAACATTGAGCCGGGCTAAGGTCGATCAGGAGATGGTGATTCATTTGAAGGATGAAACCGATGCCCAATCCGAGTTGAAGAGGGTCCTCGATCGTGAGGAGAGGATTAAAGAATATGGTCATTGCAAATCCTGAAGAAGGGTTCTCGAGGAGATTGGTGCTAGGGGTTTTGTTCTCCCAGAAGAGTTGGCGCGAGCGAGGGCGGACGAGCGTGGTGCTCGGTTACTCTTGTCCGACGCCGAGGAGAGTGCTGATAAGGGCGATAGGCGTTAACCCTCAAGGACGGGGCGTAGATTTTTCCATTTTGTATGTGATATCTTCAAAGCGTGTTTGTAGATGGAGAATGCACTTTTTCGCTCATGTAAATAAAATAAAACCTGAGGCATTATTTCCATTGTACCTCCTTTTGCTTCGCTACTGACCCGGTGGACTAGTTCCGGAGTTAGTGTAAATCCCTATATTTGTGATATGGCTATGGGGTTCATTAGGCTGGCCCGTTGGCTCTTACGCGCTTGATCTATGTGACCTTTAGTGTAAGCTGGCGTTAGGGCCCTTATGTTTTTGCTCAACTATTTTGGGTTTAGTCTCTGAGTTGGGCTTCGACTCGAGCTCATTCGATCCTCAAGCTTTTGTGTTTGTGTTGGCTGGCGACAACGGCTCTTATGCCTTGGGTCGAAATGACCATTTATATGCATGGCCCTGAGGCTTATTAAGCTGGTGACAATGGCTCTTATGCCTTTCCCTTAGGCATATCTAGTTAACAATTTTTGGTCCAGTCTTCGAATCAGGTTATGATTCGAGCTCATTTTGACACTCAAGCTTTCAAATATTAAGTAGGTTGTTTACCGTAAAAATGGTAACAACAATTAAATTTGTAAATAGGATTCTAAAAATATATGATCTATTCCCGAGCTAGTTATTAAGGCATTTAGTGTTAAAAATGTAAAGTATAATGACGAAAAAGCAAGTTAAAGTGGGGAAGTAACCAAACCAGAGGAGCCTATTGCCCGGGGGCGGAGATAGTCAACAGAGCCTCGGGGTCGGCATTAATGTCGATCTCGAACTATCGGGGACAATTGGGGATGGGATACCAGTTAAATATATAAATAGGTAGGGCTCTTTTGGCAAATAGTAAGCTACAGAATGAAGAAAATAAGTTAAGATGCGACGAATACGGAGACGACCTCGAAGGGCATTAAATGATGAACAAGGAGAATGCCCGACAATAAAATGACTTTGAGCCAGAGGGAATAAGCGAATTAGAGAAAATAGAGAGAGAGAAGATATTATTGCACTTGAATAAGACAACTGGAGCCCTCCTTACAAGGTGTTGGTGACCCCTCTTTTATAGAAAGGGGACGTCCACACTTAGTATGAAATACGTAGTATCACAAAACAGAATGAGATGTGATAGTCTGTTATCTTTACATCGTATGAGGGTGGCGTTGAACCACTTGGATAGATTTTTTCAACCCCAGGTACACCCCTCGAGGGATACCTTCATTCATTGGGACCTTAGCCGATGTTTGATCTGGGCAGGGTATTGATAGGTCTCGAAAGGAAGCGACCGATCTGAGATCTCATGCCTCCGGGGTTACTCTCGAAGCATTATATCGGGGAAAAATTGGTCCCCTGATTTCACTGTGCACAGATAGTCTCCGCATTTCTTATAGGGAAGCGATAAGAAATGTTTTTGACACCCTATTTTGCGGGCTCCTGAAATGACATTGTGTTAGTGGCGCAACTCCTTTCACAAGTGTTGAGGCATTTCACCTTTCTGCTTCTCCAGGGCCATTAGAAATATCATGACTCCTCGTTCCTCGGGGTCGTACCATTGCTATCGATTCAGCTTCCATAAATGCATTAATTGCTCATGTTGTTATGCTTTTTGAGGGCGGTAATGGCGCCGTCAGTTACTTTGCCCTCTCCCTATATATGGGGCTTCTTGTGATCAGCTTTTCATTCAAACTCCCTTCAATACCCATCCTTCTCTCCTTTCCTTCCATTTTTTAGTCTTTGCTGTCTCACTATGTTTGAGGCCCATAGCCTCAAGATCTTACGTCAGGTGTGCCATAAACTAACTCTCGGTCCTTCTTTGGTTGGACGAGTTTGTGCCACTATGATGTTGTTGTTGTTGTTGTTGCTGTTTCTATCTCCGTTGGCTTGAGGCGATGAAGTAGGGTGTCGATTTCTTCCGAGTCGGGGAAAGATTTGGATTATGCACTGCTGCTCAAGAGAGGGCTCAGATTATACACTGCTGCTCACCATCCTTCCTCGCTTGGCGTGTTACACCCCCTTTGGATTCCTGGGGGTATGGTGACAGTCTCCGCTGGCTGTTGCCTCCTGGGTCAAGGCAACATCTCAAGAAGTGGCTTAGAGATGGGAGTGCTGGTAGAGTTCATACTAGCCAAATGTTTTGTCTAGCCACTTCTCGTCTTCTTCCGGCATCTCCTTTAACATTTTGCTCTTCTCCCCTGCCTTCCTCTTCTATATCTGTCATGACCCTAGTTTACCAATTGTGAACACGTCATGACGGCACCCAGTTTTCGCGACTAGGTAAGCCTAACACATTGCGGAATTTTTAACAACCTTTACGAAAGCAATAAGACTAATACGGAATAATATAAGAAAATGTAATAAGTGTCGCCTGGCACATACACTTCAACTCAAAACACTAAAAACAACCTCCCAGACCCGGAAACTCATGGGCAACATAGGCTAAAGGACATAAACTATGGCTCTATCATCCAGAAATGTCTATACAACCGAAACAAAAGAAATGAAACTACTATCTATGAGGAGGAGTAGAAGTATACTCCTCGGATCTGCAGACGCGGCAGATGCATACCTCAAGTCTCCCAACGCAGCTCTGAAATCACCGATAATGCGCTCGGTCCGAAGTACCTGGATCTGCACAACAAAAGTGTGCAGAAGAGTAGCATGAGTACACCACAGCGGTACTCAGTAAGTGCCAAGCCTAATCTCGGTTGGGTAGTGACGAGGAAAGCTCAGGGCCCTACTGAGACAGAAAAGAATAAAATAGTAAGAGATTAACAGTATCAAATTCTGATGAAAACTAATGAACACAACGAAGTGATAAGACAGATCAATGAAATATAATACTGCAAGACAAAACAGAAACACAGAGTAAATACAACAATATTATAAGAATACCGACGAGAGTCTCCCAGGATACCGTCCTGTAGCCCCTTTTTCTCAACTGTCCAATGGAACTTCTCGGGATACCATCCCGTAGTCCAAATCTCATATCAATATCAAAGAATCTCCAGGGATACCGTCCCGTAATCCAATCATCAGTATGCAGGGGGGATCTCCCGGGATACCGTCCCGTAGTCCCAAAATAAAAGTGCAGGTGAACCTCCCGGGATACCTTCCCGTAGTCCCAAAATAAAAGTGCAGGGGGATCTCCCGGGAATCAAACCCGTAGTCCCAAAATAAAAGTGCAGGGGATCTCCCGGGAATCAAACCCGTAGTCCCAAATAAACAAACAAGGGGGAAACTCCCGGAAATCCCGCATCCGTAGTTCCAATATAAATGCGCAACCAACATCAGAGAAATATTCAGAAATTAAAGTACAATAATACCAGGCATCAAGGAATACTGGCCTAACGTGCTCCATGTAATCGAAGTTAAGACAATTGAAACAAATAGGCAGCTTGGATCAATTAAACATGCTCTTCTACGCTAGCACATGCTATAAAAGCAAGCAAAGTAAGGCAAATATGAAAGAGAATCCAAATCAAGTAATTTTAGTAAAAATCAGGGTTTCAACAATTTACTCAAGTACGCGCTCGTCACCTCACGTACAAGGCATTCAATTATCAATTATCACATCCTAAGGGACGAAGTCCCCCACACAAGGTTTGGCAAGCCACTTACCTCGAACCGGTACGAAACCACTAAGAAACAATGCCCTTGCCACGAGTATCCGACTCCGAGTGGCCTAAATCTTTTCATACCAATTACATATTGTAAATAACATCGCAAGTAGCTAATTACACTGTCAAAATTAAAGCTAAGGCGCAAAAATAGGTAAAATGACCAAAATGCCCCTCCATACAACATCTCGGAATCAAAATATTTTTACATTTTCAGAACCCTCGTACTCTCACGAGTCTAACCATATAAAAATCTCCCAAATCGGAGGTCAAATTCCCTTTCAAATCGTCACTATTAGGTCTAAGGATTTTACCCCAAGTTTCATTCAAAATCAAAAATTAAAGGTTAAATTCGAGGTTAGATTAGTGGGTATAAATCATAAGAGAGTAAGGAATCGTTACCCAATAGTTGCCTCTGAAAAACCCTCGAAAAATCTCCAAAAATCGAGCTCTCTAGCTTGAGTTTTTGTAAAAATGGAAGAACCCTCGTTTTTGAGAAGTTATATTGTGCCCAGTGATTTAATTCAATGCGATCGCATGAACAGCTATGCGATCGCGTAGAAGAAATTTTGAAGGCCTCGAAAATTCTCTTGGCGAACGCAGTGGGAGGCCTGCGATCGCGTAAGGTAAGTTAACAAAGCTATGCGATCGCATCAAGGTCATTGCGATCGCGGAGAAGGGAAAACATCAACTATGCGATCGCAGGAGGGAACTATGCGATCGCATTGAAGGAAAAAGGCCACCCTCAGAATTACACTACGCGATCGCATGGAAGAGTATGCGATCGCAGAGGGTAAAAACCTGCAGCAATAACAGCAGAAAACCTGCAATATTTCCACAACACAAAATGCCCCGTTGGGCATCCGAAACACATCCGAGGCCCCCGGGAACTCATCCAAACCTACGGATATATCTTCTAACATCATTCAAACTTGCTCAAATCCTTAAATCACCTAAAACAATGCCGAAAACACGAATTACTCAATGATTAGAACTTAAAAACTTCAAAACTTAACCAAACACACTTTTGATCAAAAATCTATCCAAAACTTGTCCGAATGACCTGAAATTTTGCACGCACATCCAAAATGACATGACGAAGCTACAAAAACTTCCGGAATTCAAATCCGACCCTCGGATCAAAAACTCACTATCGGACCGGAAACTTCAAAAATTCGAACTTCGGCATTTCAAGCCTAACAGAGCTACGGACCTCCAAATAACATTCCGAACACGCTCCCATCCCCGAAATCACCTAAAGGAGCTAACAGAACCATCAGATTTCCATTCCGAGGTCATCTTCACACTGTTCCGAATACGGACAATTTTTCAACTCTTAAGCTCTTATTTAGGGACTAAGTGTCCCAAAATACTCCGAATCCTAGAACCAAACATCCCGGCAAACCAAAATAGCATAAATGAACTTAGGGAAAGAAGTTAATGGGGGATCGGGGCGTAAATTCCAAAAACAACCGGTCGGGTCGTTACAATATCCTTCTTTTGAATAAGCCATTTCGGGAGGATTGGGATGAGGTCCCCGAGGGGATCAGACTCGGAAGATATTGTCGTTGAGTTCATAAGCCTGAGAGGATGATAATGGAAGTGCAGCATAAATAGGCTATACCCTCAGGCTTGCATATTACCTGTATTTCTTCGCCCCCCTCTCCCCTTTTTCTTTTTGTAAAGGTTTTCTCTGGGCCTTTGTAATCGTGTATAATGTAATCATATGTAAGGATCTCTATGAATATAAGTATACTTTTTCTTGGATTCTGCTTTCAATCCTTGCCTCCCTTTTGTTTATGTTTTTAAGCCCCTTGAGGTCTTTGAATGTCTTCCTTCGTTGTTAACTGCTGATGCCTGATTCGGATGCAAATGTTTCTCCCGATCTCTCATTGATTGGTGTGGCTTCTTTCCGGGCCCGTAGTCGTGCTTTTGACCTAACTTAAGTAGATTCGATAGACTCGGGGCATCAGGTTCCCCAAATCACATGGAGATAGTTGGTGGAATCTCGGGTCTCTTGGGAAAGGTATCCGGAGAGGAGATTACTTTTAGGCACTTGAGGGTCCCTTTTGGACCATTTTTAGATAGCCTTTTGGAGCATATGTGGTTGACTTCAATTGAGGAGTTGCCCACGCTCGAGCGCCATCTCGATTCTTCCTAGAGCTTTTGACTGATAAAAATGGACTCGTGCAGTGTCCTTCATGTTTTGACCATGAATAAGATCAGTAACTTTGGACTGCCGGACCCTTACTATGAAGGTATGGGTAGTGTCGAGGCTCGCTCGTTTCAGGGACGCCGACAGCTTCTTGGATGTGGTTCCTAGGGGAGGTCTGCCTGCATTTGGGTTATCTGGATTGGCATATGGGGAATATTCAGCGTGAGTGTATGTTAAAAACAACTACTTTTGATTGCTGGCTTTTTGGGGCTTTGTCTTGTCGCGATGGGGCCTCCGGAGTTGACTATTGCACTGGTGCTGAAGATGGTGCTGACGGCTGGTGCCCTTGGTTCTTTTTTAACTTGTCACCACTTAAATGCAATGTGAGGTTGCCTTCACCTCTTTGGGGGTCGTCGAAATCTGCCTTCAATGGCTTCTTATTTGGGGAAGGCGTATGCCGGACTTCAGGCGAATCATTCCTCCCAGGTGTTGGCTGTGGGCGCTGCTTCATCAAAATTTTTGTCATTTGTTTGGAGGGATAAAAAGATGCCTTTCAGGGGGTGCACCCCATGTTCTCTTTCCTCCACAGAAGCTTCCTTGTGTAGGCCCACAATGGGCTTAGGTCCGAGCTACTATGTTAAGGGCCCAAGCCTCGGAAAATTCAGGGTCTGAACCATGTAGTACGTGCTTTTCCCCCTTCCGCCTTTAGGGCTAGCGTTTTTTCTTTGTTATATCAGCCACAGGAAAAAAATGGAGGTTTTGGAGTACCTTAAGGGTGATGTCTACCGCACTGGAGTTACTTGTAGGGAGCTAGGGGCTCAAGTGCTGGTTTAAGCTTTGGAGGTGAAAAATGCGTCGGCCAAGGTCTCTACCTTCGAGGTCAAATCCTTCTGACTCGTTACTGTGCCAAAGTGTAACCGGGTACAATTTGGAGAACTCTAAATTTGATCTTCCGTAGCTTGGAGCTGAGATAGTTGACGCTTGGGCCGAATTGGCACTAAGCCGAACCAAGGCTGGTCGGGAGATGGCGATTCGTTTGAAGGGTGCTTTTGATGCTTAAGCTGAGTTGAAGTGAGCCCTCGATCGAGGTAAGGGGATCGATAAATATCTTCGTTGTGGTCCCGGAAGAGAAATACTCAAGCAGGCTGGCGCATGGAGTTCCCTTTTTCCGAAAGAATTGACTCAGGCCAGGAGAATACTCATGGTGCTTGGTTGTTTCTTGCTGAAGTTGCAGAGGGTGAATTTTGACAAGTTGTACTCCTTTTAGCAAGGAGTGTAGATTTTACCATTTCTTGCCGCCTTATATCTCATGTATGCATAAGGTGACTGTAGGTGGAGAGTGCGCCTTTTTTGTGCATGCAATATACAAGAAGAAATTTGAAGCTCTATACATTTTTCTTTGTTATCTCTTCTAACCGGGCGGGCTGGTTTTGATCTTTGGTGAGATCTTCATAGGTCCAGAATTGATCAGACAGGTCGGAGGCTCTTAAATGTGATCTTTGACGTGAGCAGGCGTCGGGGCCTCCTTATTTGGCCTGGCTATTTTAAGCTAAGTCCCTGAGTCGGGCTTCGGTTCAAGCCTTCCTGACCTTGAACCTTTTGTGCCCGCGCGGGTAGGTAGCATTTGATTTTCCATCTTTTGCTTTTGGGCATTTGCTCCTTCAACTGCATTGGGTCCAGTATTCAAGTCGAGTTATGACTCAAGATTCAATTGACCCTCGCGCTCTTTCCTGCCTGTATGGGCGGAGGACGATGGTCCTTTGCACTCTGAGTTGAAATGACCTTGCGGGAGAGTGGCTTGGAGATTTATTCGGCCGGCGATGGTATCATTTGAGTTGTGCCCTTAGGCGTATTGCAGTTTAACTTATTTTTGGGTCGATTCTTCGAGTCGCGTTGCGATTCGAGCTGTACCTAAGTTAATATTCCATGATTCTCTAGCCGGCGATAGTGGCGATTATGCCATGCCCTTAGGCATATTACAATTTTAGGGTCCATTCTCCGAGTCACATTCTAACTCAATCTCTAATCGACCCTTAAATTTCCTTGAGATTCTAACTGGTAATAGTGGCATTTATGTCGTGCCCTTAGGCATATTACAGTTTTAGGGTCCAGTCTCCGAGTCGCATTGCGACTCGAGCTGCAATCGACCCTTAAATTTCCTTGAGATTCCGGCCAGTAATAGTGACATTTATGTCGTGCCCTTAGGCATATTACAATTTTAGGGTCTAATCTCCGAGTCGCGTTACGACTCGAGCTGTAATCGACCTTTAAATTTCCTTAAGTTTTCGACTAGTAATAGTGGCATTTATGTTGTGCCCTTAGGTATATTACAATATTAGGGTCCAGTCTCCTTGTCGCATTACGACTCGAGCTGTAATTGACCCTTAAATTTCCTTGAGATTCCGGCCGGTAGTAATGGCATTTATGTCGTGCCCTTAGGCATATTATAATTTTAGGGTCTAGTCTGTGAGTCGCGTTACGACTCAAGCTGTAATCGACCGTTACATTTCCTTGAGATTTTGGTCGGTACTAGTGGCATTTATGCCGTTTGGTCATTGAGACCTTTTAGTATGTGGCCCATAGGCTTGCTTATTTAACTATTTTGGATTCGGTCTCCGAATCAAGTTACGACTCGAGCTCACTTTAATCCTGAAGTTATCAATTTTCAAGTTGGCGACAATGGCTCTTACGTTGTATGGTCGTAGAGACCTTTTAATAGGAGGCCTGTAGGATTGCTTAGCTGGTGACAATGGCTCTTACGCTATTCTTGCCCATGGGCTTTTTTGTAGGCTTTTTTCGCATGTTAAGGTCTTTTAGAATATTTTTTTCCTGACCCATCGTCGGTTCTAAAAGAACCTCGATTTCAATTCATTATCGGCGATGTTTCGAGCACCTCGTAATTTTCATAGCTCATTGGTCGAGTAGATCGACGCTCTTGCAATTTGGAGCCGACGTGGTCGGAGCTCGTTTTTTGCCTATTGAGGGAAGCCTATTTTAATCGGTTCTTTCCGAAGTATGTTTGGAGGATTTTTAGCGATAGTCGGGCATCCCTAAGTCGCATTATTTTTGTTGTATCAGTCATTTTTGCCATAGACATATGCGTTTGGCCGTAGCCATTTTTTGATCCCAAGTGACAGTTTAGGCATCTACATAAAGGTTATGCTCTTTAGGGATTCTTACAAATGCGACGTATAGCCAAAACTGCGGGATTTTCATGCCTGTTGAGGTCTTGTAGTTTGTCATGCCTATTGAGGTCTTACAATTTGTCGTGCCTATTGAGGTCTTATAGTTTGTGAAGAATAGATCTGGTTATGCCGAGGCTTCCCGCTAGGGTATTACAATTTTGAATTTTCTAGTATATGGCAATTGGCAACAATTTCCGAGTCATCGAGTGTTTTTTAAGCTTAAAGACAGCTTCTCGTGAACCTGGAGTTGCATTGCAATGGCTTTGTGAGCCCGGAGCTCCGACCCTGGAGTCGGGTGGATGATGAATTGTCCGAGTATCTCGGGATGTATTCGATGGGGAGGCCTTTATCGGGAGTATGCTCTGACTTTCCCTTTTGGAGAATGAGACGTTGGAATATATCCTCTGATCCACTGGTGCAATATATGCGTTGTTGCGTTGAACCGACCTATTTTAGGCCGAGTTTTGTTGCTTCATGATTTTCATGTAGCTTTATTCTGACGAGAAGGTTTTCTCTTTTCTTATAATAAAAAGGGTGGGGTATTTTTGATTGCGCAATATAATAGAACATGCTTTCGCTTTGGTGGGGTTTGACTATATTGACCGTTTGGCCCGATACATCGTCTCCCCGGAGGAACCTTTGCTTGGCGCTTCCCTACCTCCTTTGAATTTGGTGGCTTTCAGGGTGAATGCCCCTTGCTATTTCGAAAGTTGGTCGTAAGGGTAGCTTCGAGCAATTTGTGTAGTTTCCCCTTTGGGTAGCTTCACTTGCGTTGCATCATTAAAAACCTTGCCGGTAAAAACCCTTCTTCTTATGGAAAAGAGTGCAATGAGAGCACTTTTGGGGGGTCTCGAGGTCTCCTGATAGTGCAAGCATCCTGGTATCTGCGGTCGAGTGCCTGCATGAGAGTTAATTTCTAATCTAAAAATAAAATAAAAGAAATGGTAGTACCTTGAGACGAAATATGTAGGTGGTGCCTTGAGGTTGGCTTATTATGACTAACCGAGGGTAGACACGCGATGCAGATTTCTATCTTGTGCTTGTCAAATCCGATCGGGGTTGAGACCTGATTTGCCCGTGGGCTTATTCGGGAGCATAGGTGCGGGCGCTGAAACCGTGTCATGTATTGAAAATATTTTCCTTGCCGCGTTTTGTTCTCCGTAGACGGTTTTTATCCTGTCCTTTTTCGAGAATTTTATCATCTGGTGGAGGGTGGATGGTACTGCTCTTATGGAATGTATCCATGGATGCCCGAACAAGGCGATATACCTCATGTATCCCTCGATGACAGGGAATTTGGTGCTTTGGGTTGTGCCAACCATGATGATAGGGGTGACGATCTCTCCTTTCGTCATTTTGCTCGCCATGTTGAACCCATTAAGGACCTGAGTGGCAGGCACGATTCGTTCAGGTAATCCAAGAGGTTCTACCACCCTCAACCTGATAATATTGGCCGAGCTACCTAGATCCACGAGTACACATTTTATCTGAAAAGAATTCACAAGAAAAGAGATTACCAAGGCATCATTGTGGGCTTAAGACATGGCCTTGGTGTTTTCTTCGCTGAATGTTAGGGCATCTTCGGGGATATACCCCCTAGTCTATTTCTCCCTAGTGATGGATATTTTTGTTTTCCTCATCATGGGTTCCTATGGGGTATGGGCACCCCCCATGATCATGTGGATGACATGTGTTGGTTTGTTTGCTTCGTTCTTCTTTGTTTCCTCCCTATCTCGGAACTGATTTTTGGCCCGATCGCTAAGGAATTCCCTGAGGTGCACTTTGTTGAGCAGCCGGGGCACTTCTTCTCATAGCTTATAGCAATCCTTGGTCCTATGAGCGTGGGTGTTATGGAACTCACACATCAAGTTGTAATTTATCTGCGAAGGATCCGACTGTATTGGTTTGGGCCATTTGGCGTCCCTGATTTTGCAGATAGCGAACACGATGTCTGATACGTCGACACTGAAGTTGTATTCCGATAAGTAGGGCGCGTTTGTTGGTGCCATGTTTTGATTGAACCTGGTTCTATTGACGATCCCCCGAGGGTCCTGTCCTCGATCTATCCTCCAATCGTTTGCGGTATATGTTGCACCTTGGGGCGTTCCTCCTGTCTTCAAGGTATGGTTGGTACCTTTCTTTGCTTGGTTTCGCCTCTTTTTCCAGGAGTCTATTTGGGTATACTGAACTCGAAGGGTCTCCCAGCTGGTCATCCTCGACCCTGATCTTTTACTAGTATCGGTTGTGGACGTTCGACCAAGTTATGGCTGGATATTTGATTAGATTCTGCTTCAGCTGTTTTCAAGACATCGAGCTTCGTTCGTCAGGCCTCGGGTGAAGGCCTGCACTACCCAATCGTCAGAGACTGGTGGCAGCTCCATCCGCTCCGTTTGGAAGCAGTATACAAATTCCCGCATCATCTCGTTCTCTCTCTGCTTGATTTTGAAAACGTCAGATTTCCTTGTTGCTACCTTGATTGATCTGGCATGTACTTTTACGAAATAGTCTGCTAGTATGGCGAACGAATCTATGGAGTTAGGAGCCAAGTTATGGTACCACATCATGGCCCCCTTTGAAAGCATTTCTTCAAATTTTTTCAGCAGTACATACTTAATCTCGTCATTCTTTATGTCGTTGCCTTTTACTACGCAAGTGTAAGCAGTGACATGTTCATTGGGGTCGGAGGTACCGTTGCACTTAGGGAGTTCCGGCATTCTGAATTTCTTCAGGATGGGTTTCGGGGCCGCTTCCTCTGGGAATGGCCTTTGAATGAACTTCTTCGAATCCAAGACTTTGAGGACTGGGTGTGCATCTGGGATCTGATTGACCCTAGAGTTATAGGTCTCGAACTTTTTATCGTTGGCTGCGATCATTTTTTCTCCTGATTAGATCCTTTTAGTGAGGTCCTCGAGCATTTTTACGATGGCGGGATCAGCCACTGACCCGTTGTTGCTTTACCTTTCGAGTACTCGCTCGGTGGGAGGAGCCGTCTCTAGTGGCACTGTGCAGGGGGTTCTTGGATGGCTTTGCAGATGAGCGATGGCCAGTTGCTGTGCCTGCAACATCTCAAAAATAACATGAAGAATAACTTCCTGTTCTTCCCCGGCTGGGGTTTTTTGCGCTTCTTGTTGGTCGTTGTGCCATATGCTCCTGTCGATGTGAGAAGTTTTGTCTACTTGTGAATCTGCGTCCACTAGGATTGGTCCGGGAGCGATATCAGGATTCTGCGAAGGTGCTCCAGCGGCCTGGATATACACGCCTTTTTCCCCATGATCGTCGAGGTTGTCATTCTCAACTCTGTTTATCGAGTCGGACATTTTTGCCTGCAATCAAAGGATCTTGGGCAAGAAAAAGTGTGAAAGATAACGTGTTTTCGTGTGACAAAACTAGCAAGAAAATAATCACTATTATTTTTAGCTCCACGGTGGGCACCAAACTTTTTACCGTGAAAATGGTAATAACAATTAAATTTTTAAATGGGATTCTAAATACGTGATCCATTCCCGAGCTAGTTATTAAGGTAGTTAGTGTTAAAAATGAGAAGTATAATGACAAAAAAGCAAGTTAAAGCGGGGCAGTAACGAAAATAGAGAGGCATGTTGCCCGGGGGCGGAGATGGTCGATGGAGCCTCGGGGTCGGCATTAATTCGATCTCGAACTATAGCGGACAACCGGGGACGGGATAACATTTAAAGATATAACTAGGTAGGGCTCTTTTGGCCAATATTAATCTATAGAATGAAGAAATAAGTTAAGATGCGACGAATACGGAAACGACCTCGAAGGGCTTTAAATGATAAATAAGGAGAATGACTGACAATAAAACGACTTTGAGCCACAGGGAATAAGCGAATTAGAGAAAAGAGAGAGAGAAGATATTATTGCACTTGAATAAGACAATTGAAGCCCTCCTTACAAGGTGTTGGTGACCCCTCTTTTATAGAAAGGGGATGTCCAAACTTAGTAAGAAATACGTAGTACGACAAAACATAATGAGATGTGATAGCCCGTTATCTTTACATCATATGAGGGTTGGCGTCGAACCGCTTGGATAGATTTCATCGACCTCGGGTACACCCCTTGGGGAATACCTTCGTTCATTGGGGCCTTACCAAATGTTTGATCTAGGCAGGGTATCGATTGGTTTCGAGGGAAGCGATTGATTCGAGATCTTATGCCTATGGGGTTACTCTCGAAGCATCTTGGGAAAAATTGATCCCCTGATTTCATCATGCACATTAGCGACAGTGGCTCTTATGCTTTTGAGTGTATGGCCCGGATGCTCGTTAGGCTGGCAATAATGGCTCTTACGCTTTGCCCTTAGGCATATGTAGGCTTTGTTTTCCTCTCGTTAAGGACTTTTGCAATGATTTTCCCTGACCAATCGTCTATTAGCGAAGAACCTCAATTTTAAGTCGATAGCGGCGATATTCGAGCACCTCGTAAGGTTTAGCTTATAGGCTGAGTAGCTCGAAGCCTTGTGACTTGGAGCTGACATGGTCGAAGCTCCTTTTGCCTGACGAGGGTAGCCTGTTTAACCAGTTCTTTACTAAGTAGATTCGAAGTAATGGCTTGTGATTTTGTAGCTATGGTCTAGCGTCCCTGAGTCGCGTTTATTTGGCTGGTACAACCGTATGACCGTAGTCATTTGTGTTTGGCCGTACACTTTTTTGATCTCGAGTGTAGTAGTTTAGGCATCTACATCAAGGTATGCCCTTTCGAGTGGCTTACAAATGCAACGTATAGCCTAGACGTTGGGATTGAGTTTATGCCTGTAGTAAGGTTAAACTTTGGGATTGAGTTTATGCCTGTAGTAAGGTCTTACAAAATTTTCATGCCTGTTGAGGTCTTATAGTTTTTTCATTCCTGTTGAGGTCTTATAGTTTTATCATGCCTATTGAGGTCTTACAGTTTTGTCATGCTTGTTGAGGTCTTACAGTTTTCGTTGTTATATTGAATTGATCTTGCTAGACCGAGTTTGCCTGCTCGGGGTCTTATGGCCTAAGGTTTTTAAGTGAATGGCACTTGGTGAGAGTCTCTGAGTCATCGAGTTTACTCAGACTCGGGGGCCATTATTCGTGAGCTCGGAATTGCCTTATTGAAGGCTTTTATGACTTTGAAGCTTCTGACCCTGGGGTCATGCGCTTCCTAAGTCTGTGATACTAGTCTCCGAGTGTTTGAGACAATTTCTCTTTTTGAGATATTTTGCAATTTTCATGTTGCCTCGTTGAGGGCTTATGAGTTTGGAGTCCCGACCCTGAGGATATACAGGCGCCGGATTATTAACGCTAGTCTCCGAGTATTTCGGGGAGTTCTCGGTGGAGGGATCCTCGCTGCGAGAATGCTGAAATTTCTTTTGGATTACGAGATGCTTTGGCTAAAATGTATTCTTTAATTTCTTGGAATATGTACAAGTTGTTTTGTTGCCGTGAGCCCGGCTTATGCGGACACGGTTTACTTGACCGTTTGGTCCGGTACATCATTTTCCTAGTTGAACCCTATTTGGCGTTCTTGGTACTTCCGGGTGGGTGATCTGTCGAAGGATGCCATCCAGTGTTCGGGGCTGGTTGCAAAGGAAAGCCATGTATTCTTCTAAGATCCTCCTTAGGTAGCATTTCCCCGTGAAAAACCTTGCTGGCAAAATCCTCTTCGGGACAAAAGCTTGGTCAAAGGGGAAGAGTGCAACGGATGCCATTAAGGCTTTGATATCTTCGGGTTGGGTTAGTACTTTCGACCGCCCTGACCGGGTTTCTGCACATGGGTTCGTGTAAAATAATGAAAGATATAGGCGGTCTTACCATGTCGTGGGGTGTGTAGGCAATGTTCCGAGGTCTGATGTTTCCATATTATTGGGAGTGAGGACTCGGTGCGGTCCTCCGCTGTGTTTAATCGGGCTTAGCCGAAGATGTGGTCTGATTACCCTTTGACTCTTTTGATAGTGGAGATATTGGTGTCGGCGCTAGATTGTGCAAAGCGAACATTTCCCTTATCGCGTGTTGTTACCTGTAGACGGTTTTAATTCTGTCCTTCGCTGGGGGTTTCATCATTTTCATGCGGTGTGTCCGTAGCCATGTGAATAAGCCGCTTATACCTCGCGTCTCCTTTGATGACATGGAATTTGGCGTTTCGATCTGCATCGACCATGCTGACTGAGAGAAAGGTCGCTCCTTTCATTGTTTCGGTCGCCGTGTTGAATCTGTCAAGGATTCGAGAGGTGGGCATGATTTGGCCTGGTAGTCCGAGCTGCTCTATCACTATCGACCCGATAATGTTGGTCGAGCCACCTAAATTCACGAGCACACATTTTATTTAAAATGAACGAATGCAAAAGATAAGGTTACCGGTGCGTTGTTATGAGGTTGAGGCGAGGTTTTGGAGTCTTCCTCGCCGAACGCGAGGGAATCTTTGGTTATTTATCCCTGAGTTTGTTTTCTCTGGTGATGGATATTTTCGTCCCCCTCTTCACAAGTTCCCGGGGAGCTTCGACGCCCCTCCAATATCATTGTAACATGTCGTGGCCCATTTGATTTGTTCTTTTTGGCCGCCTTTCTTTTTCGGAACTGAACTTGAGCTCGATTGCTCAAAAATTCTCGGCGGTGACTTCTATTGGGTATCTTGCCTGTTTCCTTTCGGAGCTGGTGGAAATCTTTGGTCCTATGGCGGTGCATATTATGATGTTCGCATACCAATTTTTGATTCTTCTAGGAAGGATCCAACTGAATAGGTATGGGCCAATTGGTGTCCCTGTTTTTGCTGATCGTGAACATGACGTCCGATACAACGACGTTGAAGTTGTACTCTAATAGGCAAAGTGCCCTTGTTAGCCTTGCATATCCGTCGAACCTGGCTCCATCGGTGAGCCCCTGAGAATGTTGTCCTCGATCCATTCTCCGACCGTTACAAGGTAAGTTTCGCTTTGGGGTATTCCTCCTTTATTTGGTGTACGGCTGGTAACTTTCTTCGTTTGGTTTTGATTTCTTTGCTAGGAGCCTGCTTGGGTATACTGCACCGGAGGGGTCTCCCAACTGACCATCCTCGACCCTCATTTTCGATCGGTACCGGTTTTGGACGTCTGACCAGGTCATAGCTGGATACTCGACCAAGTTTTGTTCCAACTGTTGTAAAGCCACCAAGCTTCGTTCATTCAGTACTTGAGTAAAGGCCTACACTGCCCAGTCATCGGAGACTGGGGATAGTTCCATTCGTTCCGTTTGGGAATAAGGTAGGAATTCTTGTTGTGTTTCATTATCCCTTTGCTTAATCTCGGATACGTTGGACTTCCTTTTTGCTACTTTGATGGCATCGGCGTGTGCCTTTATGAAGGAATCTGCTAGAATGGAAAATGAATCTATAGAGTTGGGAGCTAGGTTGTGATGTCATATCATGGCCTCCTTTGAGAGCGTTTCCCTGAACTTTTTCAGTAGGTCGGAGTCAATCTCGTCGTCTTTTATATCGTTTCCCTTTACCACGCACGTATAGGCAGTGACATATTTATTGGGATCTGAGGTCCCATTGTATTTTGGGAGTTCCGACATTCTGTACTTCTTTGGAATGGGTTTCGGAGCCGCTTTCTCTGGGAACGACCGTTGTATGAACTTCTTCGAATCTACATCTTTCAGGACCGGGGGCGCCCAAGATTTGGTCGACCCTGAAGTTGTAGGTTTCGATCTTCCTGTCGTTGGCTTCTATCATTTTTTTGCCTGACTCGATCCTTTTGGTGAGGTCCTCGAGCATTTTTATGATGGCAGGATCTGCTATCGATCCGTTATTGCTCGATCTTTCTGGTATGTGTTCGGCCGGAGGAGTAACTCCGGGTCCTATCGTTGTAGGAGTTTCTGGGTGTCTTTGAAGCTGAGCGATAGCCAACTATTGTGCCTGTAACATTTCAAAAATAATATGAAGACTAACTTCCTGTTCTTCCCAAGCTAGGGTTTTTTGGGCTTCTAGTTGGTCGCCATGTTGTATGCTTCTGTCGGTGCGTGAGGTTTCATCGATCTGATGTGTGTCCTGCGAATCTGCGTCCACTGGAATCGGTCCTAGTGCATTATTATCGGGGTTCTGTAGTTGCGCGCCTACAACTAGAACGGCCACCCCGTTTCCCCGTGGTTTTCAAGGTTGTCGTTCTCAACTCTATTCATCGAGCCGGACATTTTGACCTAAAATCGAAGATCTTGGACAAGAAAAAGTGTGAAAGATAACTTGCGTTGTGTAATGAAACTAGCAAGAAAATAATCATTTTTATTTTTATCCCCATGGTGGGCGCCAAACTTTTTACCATGAAAATGGTAACGACAAATAAATTTGTTAATGGGACTCTAAAAATTCGTGATCTATTTTATGCTGGTTGTTTAAGTAGTTGATGCTAGATGTATGAAGTTTAACGGCGAATACCAACTAAAGAAGGGTTATAATTAAACTGAGGGGCTTGCTGTTCGGGCCTCGGACTGACCAATAAGGGGCTCGAGATCGATGCCTGGGCTCGGGCTCGAGCTATTGGGGATAATCGGGAAATGGTTGACAGTTAGAGTATAATCGTTAGAGGCTGTTTATGGCCTATGGGGAGCGATAAATGAAGAACAAATATGAACGTAAAAAATGAAAGTGGTAATCTCGAGCGAGTAAGTTAGAGCGAAAAGAGAGAGAGAGAGTTATTATTTCGTGTAGAATAGTTGGAGCAACATCAAGTCCCCTTACAAATGGTGAGGATCCCCTTTATATAAGAGGGGAATCCTATCATAGTACAAAATATATTAATTGTAAGGGCATGGAGATGGGACGACTAGACGCGAAGCCTTGATACAGGCTCTGGGTAGGCCGGCTTTGTCAGACATAACCGTATGCCTTGGGAATTCCCCCTTTTACTCTAGCATCAATCTAACTCCCCTTTAAGTCGGACCTCGACGAGCTCCGAGTGAGGGAACTTGGTCACAACTTCACGTCCTCGGGGTCTCGAGGTGTTCTTCTGAAGTGACGCGATATCAAGAAATTAGACCCTCCGATTTCACCGCATACATTGTAATCTTCTGTCCATAAACCAACGTGTGGCTTGTTTGGTACCAACATAATTTAAACTTTGGCATATGCAGTTTTGATTTTTAAAATGAAACATCATTGAAGTAATAATATTTTATACGGCTAAAATCGGAGAGTCCAATTTTATGATCATCATAACAGTCCATAGCCCGCTTCTAGGAGGCTCGAGGTTCAAACCCGAGGGTTCCCTATGATTCGACCTTGGGGCAGTGCAAATCGGTGGCTATGATGGAAAAGCGGGAAATTCCCATGGCACATGGTTAGAGCTGACCAGGTCTACTAGACTAGTACATGTCCATATCGTGACATTAAATGATTGTACCAGCCGCATATCTATGTAATAAATGCACCAATACTATATTGCGATTCCCCCTCCTATATAAAGGGGATTCTTACCATTTTGTAACACATGTGATATTCAATACAAAAACATACTCTGCTCTCTAACTTCAACATTCTCCATTGTCTTCTCTTTGATTTATTGCTTACATTTATTGTGTTTCATTGATTTTTCTTTATTTATTGCTCATAAGTAATCATAAAAAGCCAATATTGAGGCCCTTAGAACTGTTAGTTCTTCATCGATCACCCCCGTTCAAGCTCGTTAGCTCGACCTCAAGGCCAAGCATAAGCCAACCCGATACCCCGACTCTCAGCCATTGGGTTTGCATAATTTACTGTCCTCAACCTCTTATCTCCTTTTTCTAACTCACGCTTACAACCTGCTGCCTAACAACTATCATAAAAGTAAAATACGTATTTTTAGAACCACAATATCAAATCTAATTATAGTTACCATTTTCAAGGTAAGCAAATACTAGTTGTGACTAAGGTTCTAATTTTGGCTCTTTGATTCATTAAATAGTCTTTAAGCTATATATGATTTTCTTTGGGTTCATTGATTTTAATTGGATTTTTGATTTATATGTCACTCAAGTTTTCATGTGCCATGTGTGGTGAGATTTGTTATGAATTCATTTGCATTATTTTATATTCTAGAACTTGCCCGGAATGTGCTTCAAGGCGAAATGGTATACTAACTTGGTTTAAAAAATAATGTTAGGCCTTCCTTGGATCGTTATTGTGCCTTAAATTTCCTACTCTTGCATATTTCCCTAGTCAACCCCTTTTGAGCCTTTAAATGATTTATTTGGAAACCATGTTACAAGCTTTAACCCTTTGTTCTTTATTGATATATTTTTGGCACCCTACCTCCCTAAGTACTTTGAAAGTGTAAACATAGGCTAAAAGCATAAGTTTGGGGTGAAGGTTGGAAAAGTTGTGATGTGGAAGTAGCTTAAAAGGTGAAAGGTATATATATATCCTTCAAGCGAGGAGATTTTTAACTGTTAGGGAAATTTCACTTCACTTGATTTCCTTGTCGTGTGAGATTTTTGATATCACAATTTTGAATTTCTATCTTCTATTCTCTCATAGATGGTGAGGACACATGCTACCAGAGTTGATCAGGCACTTTCGCCACCTACTGTAGTCGTTAGAGGTCGGGGCCAGGGCCGAGCCGGGTAACAGGCCGAGGACGCGTATGCAATGCAACCAGAGCACCCGTGCGAGCTGCCACCGAGGAGCTACCAGCAGCTCCCACCAAAGCCCATGCACCTGATATGCCTACTTCTATTACTACTCCAGCACTCCAGGAGACTCTTGCACAATACATGAGTATGTACACCACTCCAGCTCAGGTAGGGTTGGTTCTCCTTGCTTCAGCAACATCCCAGGCTAGGAGAGGAGCACAAACTCGAGCCGATGGCACTCTTGAGGAGCGAGTGCATGTTGATAAGGTCACAAAGATTATTCCTACATAGCTTGTAGCCCTAGATCAGCCCGAAGATAGGGCAGCGACTTCCGAGGATGAGCAACGAAGGCTTGAGAGGTTCAAAAAGTATAAGCCTCCTGTATTCAGTGGTCTAGTATCAGATGATCCTCTAGGATTTCTAGAGGAGTGCTACCGTATCCTCCGTACCATGGGTATATCAGGATCGAGCGGGGTTTCCTTCACTACCTTCCAGCTTCGAGGAGCCGCCTATGAGTGGTGGCGTACCTATGAGTTAGACAGTCCGTATGAGGCAGCTTCCCTGACTTGGACTCAGTTTTCATATATGTTCCAGAGAGAGTTTGCCCCTCAGAGCCTTAGGGATGCATGGCGTGCAAAGTTTAAGCATTTGGACCGGGGAACTTTGACTGTCTCGGAGTATGCTGTCTGTTTCACGAGTTTGGCTAGACATGCACCAGCTTTGGTTTCTATAGCTCGTGAGAGAGTTTGCCGTTTTATTGAGGGGCTCATTCCCAGCATCAGGTCAAGCATGGCTTGTGAGTTGGAGATGGATATCTCTTATCAGCAGGTGGTGAGCATAGTGGAGGGTATGCATGCTCAGGATAGAGAGGAGAGGAAGGCCAAGAGGACTCGAGAGTCGGGCCATTATTCTGATGCCCATGCTCCAGCTACAGTTTGTCATGGTAGGGGTTATATAACCGCCCCGTTCATTTAGCTCTACCAGTAGCCAGTGGTATTCCAGCTCCTCCTAGGCCTCAAGAGCCTTATTATGCACCTCTAGTATCTAGTGCGACTCCTATGCGGGGTGCTTTCAGTGGTCAGTCCAACAAACTTGGCCCGAGCCAGTCATAGCCGCCACGTCCTCATAGAGCTTGTTTTGAGTGTGGTGACACACGCTATATGGTGAGGTATTACCCCAAATTTAGAAGGGGTGCACCTCCACAGACTTCTCAGCCACAGCGTGCCCCAAAGAGTTCTCAGGCTATGATTACAACACCAGTTGCTACCCCACCTGCTCAGCCAGCTAGAGGCGGAGGTCAGGAAGGTAGAGGTCACCCTAGAGGGGGAGGCCAGGCCAGATATTATGTTCTTCCTGCCCGTATGAAGGTTGTCGCCTCCGATTCTTTCATCACAGGCCAGATATTTGTCATAGAGATGCATCGATTTTATTTGATCCCAGCTCCACCAATATTTATGTGTCTTCTTATTCCCCCCCCCCCCAATTTGGGTGTATCTCGGGATTCTTTGAGTTCCCGTGTTTATGTTTCTACTCCTGTGGGAGATTCTCTTGTTGTGGACCGCGTTTATCTCTCGTGTTTGGTTGCTCTTAGTGGTTTTTACACCAGAGTCGATTTATTATTGCTCAACATGGTAGATTTTGATATTATCTTGGGCATGGACTGGTTGTCGCCCCATTATGCTATTCTTGATTGTCATGCCAAAACTGTAACGTTGGTTATGCCAGGTGTACCGCGAGTTGAGTGGAGAGGTACTTTAGATCACACTCCCAGTAGAGTTATTTCTTTCTTTAAGGCTCATCAAATGGTTGAGAAGGGGTGTGATATGTATCTAGCTTATGTGAGAGATATCAGTATTGATACCCCTACAGTTGATTCAGTCCCAGTAGTACGAGATGTTTGTGTTTCAAGCTGATCTTCTAGTCGTGCCGCCCGAAAGAGATTTATTTATCAATTGATCTGTGCCGGGAACCCAACCTATTTCTATTCCTCTGTACCGTATGGTACCTCCTGAGTTGATGGATCAGTTATAGGAATTATTTGATAAGGGTTTTATTTGGCCCAGTGTATCACCTTGGGGTGCTCCTGTCTTGTTTGTGAAGAAAAAGGATGGTTCTATGTGTATGTGTATTGATTATCACTAGTTGAACAAGGTTACAGTGAAGAACCATTATCCTTAGCCTCGTATTGATGATTTTCGTGACCAGCTACACGGTGCACAACTGTTTTCTAAGATTGATTTGTGTTCAGGTTACCACCAGTTGAATATTTGGGAGCCAGATATCTTGAAGATTGCTTTCAGGACTCGGTATGGTCATTACGAGTTCCTGGTTATGTTATTTGGGCTGACCAATGCCCCAGCAGCCTTCATGCATTTGATGTACAATGTGTTTCGGCCATATCTTGACTCGTTCATCATTGTCTTTATTGATGATATTCTGGTATACTACCGGAGTTGGGAAGATCATGACCGGCCCCTGAGGACAGTGCTTCAGACTTTAAGAGAAAAGAAATTATATGCAAAGTTCTCAAAATGTGAGTTTTTGTTGGATTCCGTGGCATTCGTGGGTCACATAGTATCAAGTGAGGGGAAAAATATGGATCCGAAGAAAGTGGAAGTAGTGCAGAGTTGGCCCAGACCATCCTCAGCTATAGATATCCTTAGTTTTCTTGGCTTGGTAGGTTATTACCGTCGATTTGTTGAGGGGTTTTCATCTATTGCAGCCCCTACAGGTTCGGGATCTTACACTATCTATTGTGGTGCATCGAGGGTTGGACTTGGAGTGGTATTGATGTAACACGGTAGGGTGATTTCCTACGCACTCACGCAGTTTAAGGTATGTGACATAAATTATCCTGTCCATGATCTAGAGTTAGATGCTAGCGTTCGCGCCTTAAAGATCTGGCATCATTATTTGTACAGTGTGCCTTGTGAGCTTTATACTAATCACCGAAGTTTGGAGCATCTGTTCAAGTAGAAGGATCTTTATTTGCACCAGAGGAGGTGGTTAGAGCTGCTGAAGGACTATGATATCACTATTTTGTATCACCCGGGCAAGGCCAGTATGGTAGCCTATGCTTTGAGTTGCCAGGCGGAGAGTTTGGGGAGTTTGGCTTAATTACCAGCGGCGGAGAGGCCCATGGCGATAGATGTTCAGGCTTTAGCCAACCAGTTTGTGAGATTGGATCTTTTGGAACTTAGTTGGGTTCTGGCTTGCGTGATTTCTTGGTCTTCCTATTTGATCGTATTAGAGAACGTCAGTATGATGACCCTCATTTGGTCATCCTCGAGGATAAGGTTTTGCACGGTGATGCCAGAGATGTGACTATTGGTGATGATGGGGTATTAAGGATGTAGGGTCGAGTATGTGCACCCAATTATGATAGGCTTCGAGAGTTGATTCTAGAAGAGGCCCATAGTTTGCGGTATTTCATTCATTCAGGTGTCGCGAAGATGTACCAAGATTTGAGACAACACTATTGGTGGAGGTGGATGAAGAAAGATATAGTTGGATTTGTAGCTCGGTGCCTCAATTGTTAGCAGGTGAAGTATGAGCACTAGAGATCGGGTGGGTTGCTTCAGCAGATAAAGATTACGGAGTGGAAGTGGGAGAGAATCACCGCGAACTTTGTAGTTGGACTCCCACGAACTTTGAGGAAGTTCGATGCCATTTGGGTGATTGTGGATGGGCTGACCAAGTCCGCATATTTCATTCTTGTGTGTACTACATGTTCTTTGAAGCAGTTGGTGGAGATTTTTATCTGGGAGATTGTTCGTGTGCATGGAATTCTAGTTTCCATCATTTCAGATAGAGGTACTCAGTTCATATCATGGTTTTGGAGGGCCTACAACATGAGTTGGGTACATGGGTGGAGTTGATTACAACATTTCACCCCCAGACGGACGGACAGTCCAAGTGCACTATTCAGATTCTTCAGGATATGCTTTGTGTGTGTGATGGAGTTTGGAGGTTCTTGGGATCAGCTTTTTCCATTAGCGGAGTTTGCCTACAATAACAGTTATCAGTCCAGCATTCAGATGGCACCGTATAAGGTTTTGTATGGTAGGTGATGTAGATCCCCGATGGGTTGGTTTGAGCCGGGTGAGACTAGATTATTGGGAACAGACTTGGTTCATGGCGCCTTGAAGAAGGTTAAGGTGATTCAAGATAGACTTCGCACAGCCCAATCCAAATAGAAGAGTTATGGAGACCGGAAGGTTCGTGATGTTTCGTACATGGTCGGAGAGTGGGTATTGCTTTGGGTTTCGAGTATGAAGGGCGTTATAAGATTTGGGAAAAAGGGGAAATTGAGTCCGAGGTTTATTGGTCCTTTTGAAATAGTGAGGCGTGTTAGGGAGGTTGCTTATGAGCTTGCCTTACCTCCCATCTTGGAAGGAGTTCATCCGGTATATCATGTTTCGATGCTCCGAAGGTACCACTGTGATCCTTCACACTTGTTGGATTTCAGTTCAGTCCAGTTGGACAAGGATCTATCTTATGTTGAGGAGCCAATGGAAATATTGGATAGGCAGGTTCAAAAGGTGAGGTCAAAGAACATTGCATCAGTGAAGGTTCAGTGGTGGTGTTAGCCGGCCGAGGAGGCGATTTGGGAGACTGAGTAGGATATGTGTTACAGTTACCCTCATCTTTTCACTACTTTAGGTATGTTTTTATGCTCGTTCGAGGACGAATGAGTGTTTTAAGAAGGGGAGGATGTAACGACCCGGTATGTCATTTTAAGAATAAACGCCTTGTTCCCCTATTAACTGCATTTCCGTGTTTGTTTTTGCCCTTGTGAGTTGTCAGGAGGATTCGTTTTGAGTTTCGGAGTGTTTTGGGACACTTAATCCCTAAATAAGAGCTTAAGCTTTAGAATTTGGAACGTAGTCGGAGCAGTGTGAAGACAACCTCGCAATGGAATTCTATTGGTTCCATTAGCTTTGTTGGGTGATTTTGGGCTTAGGGGCGTGTTCGGATTGTATTTTGGAGGTCCGTAGCTTAATTAGGCTTGAAATACTGAAAGTCAAATTTTTTGTTTCCGGTTCGATAGTGAGATTTTGATATTGGGGTTGGAATGGAATTCAGTAGGTTTGTTGTGTAATTTAGGATGTGTATGAAAAATTTCAGGTCATTAGGATGAGGTTTGATAGAATTTTTGATGGAAAGAGGAAATTGGAAGTTTGGAAATACTTAGCTTTTATTGTGGAGTTATTTGCGGTTTTAGCGTTCTTTGATGTGATTCGAGTGTTAGAATAAGTTCGTATGATGTTTTGGTATTAGTTGGCATGTTTTGTTGAGGTTCCAGGGGCCTCGAGTGAGTTTCGGGTGCTTAACAAAAGTTGAATTGGACGTAGGAGAAATCTAAAGTTGGAAAAACCTGTCATAACCGCACCTGCGTGTAGGCGACCGTAGGTGCCTCACCACAGAAGCGGTTGGAGGACAGCAGGTGCGGTCTGAGGTAATTTGGGGTTTGGTCGCAGATGTGGCCCAGTTACCGTAGAAGCAGCACCGTATCTATAGACAAGAGGTCGCAGGTGCGAAAGCTGGATTTTAAAGAAAAGTCGCAGGTGCAGCCCGTTTGTCGCAGAAGCGGGACTGCAGAAGCGGATTTGCTTGTCAAAAAAGGGCATAATCAAGGGTTTGAACTAAAACTTTGGAAATTGACTTGGAAGCTTGGGGATTGGCGTTTGTTGGAGAGATTTTTCACCTGCGTGTTTTGTGTAAGTAATTCTTACACGGTTTTGATTAATTTCCACGAATCTATGCTTAATTTCATCCTTTAAATTCGAATTTGGGATGAAAATTTGGAGAACAATTTGGAATAGTAGTTCTTAGGCCAAATTTTGGGATTTTGATCAAGATTATGATGTCGGATTGGAATAATTTTTGTATGTATGAACACATGAGAGTGTGAGGATTTTGAATTTGTAAATTTTACCAAATTACGAGACGTGGGCACGGGGGACTTTTTGGGTGATTTTCTTAATTTCGCGTGTTAGCATCAAATTAATTAGTGGAATTAGTTACTTGAAGTTATATTTACATTATGCAATTACTTTGAATAGATTTGGGCCATTTGAAGTCGGGTACTCGTGGCAAGAACGTGATTTCGAGTTGATTGAGCTGGTTCGAGGTAAGTGGTTTTCCTAACCTTGTATGGGGAAACTCCTCTTAAGATTGGTATTGTTGTTATATGTAACTCCTTGTACGTGAAGTGACGAGTGCGTACATCTACTAAATATTGGAAATCTGGTTTTTCATTAAGTAACTATAATTGTGTATTTCTTCCCAGTTTACACTACATGAAAGTTAAACCTACTGTTAGCTAGGAAATCATGTCTAAATGCCCCAATTGTTCTACTTGCTCAAACTGCTTTATCTGAATTCTGTATAGCATGCTAGGCTAGGATTACCTGTTTTACTTTGGTATGAAATTTGATTTAATTAGATATTATTCGTGTTGTTGATGTGTGTTTACTTTGGGACTACGGGCGATATACCGTTAGATCCCCCTTGCCTGTTTATTTGGGAGTACGGATTGATATTCCGGTATATGCCCCTGCACAGTTATATGAAACTACAGGACGCACCGGGGAGATTCCCTACAATACTAGGTATTTACATTTGGGAGTACGAATCGGGATTCTGGTAGATCCCCGTGCACTATGAGTTGGACTACGGGACGACACATGGGAGATCCACTGATATTTACATTTGCGGTCTACAGGACGGTATCCGGTTGCTATCTCTGGTTTGAGCTATATTCTTTTTATGATGTTTTTTCTGTTGTAATTGTTGTTCTTATTTTTATACTGTGTCACTTCATACTATTTCGTTTCCTTATATTAATGTATATGACTAGTAGGGCCCTGACCTTCCTCGTCACTAATCGACCGAGGTTAGACTTGGCACTTATTAGGTACCGTTGTGGAGGAATCATGCACTTTCCTGTACATGTTTTTCGTGTGCAAGTCTATGTTCTTCGACTCAGCCCTACCATCCTTGAGGCAAGGCGATTCTTCAGAGACTTCAAGGTATATCTGCTGCGTCCGCAGACCGATGAGTCCCTCTCTATTCCCTCTTTTAGTTATAGCCCTTCTATATTTATTTTGACTTAGACATTCTGGAGTCAGAGCACTATGTAGTATCCATAGCTTGTGATTTCATGAGATACCGGGTTTTGGGAGTTGTTTCAGTTGAGAGTTTATATTATATGCTGAGCGGTATTTTAAACCTTCATTATGTTTTTATTCCGCAGTTGTTGGCTAGTTGTTTAACGTGAAAATGGTAATAACAATCAAACTTTATTATGGGATTCCAAAAATACATGATCAATTTTTATGCTAGTTGTTTGTTTGTATATGCTATGTGAAAGACTTACAAATGAGATAAGAGCTTGAGAGCAAGGTGATAATCAAACCGAAAGGTTAATAATCGGGGCCTCTAGCTTGCCTATTCTGGAGCCTCGGGGTTGAGTTTGATGCTTGGCTGTGAGATATTGAGGGTGATTGATGAATTACTAACAATTATGATAAATCAATGATTGCTCTTTATGGCCAATAATAAGCGATAAATGAAACACATTGAATGTGAGCAACAAATGAAGTAATGAAATCAAGAGAATGTGTTAGAGAGCAGAGATGATGTTCTTGTGTATTTTAGTATTGAGCAACAAATGTTTACAAAGTGACAAGGAACCTTTTTATATATGAGGGGGAATCTTAACATAGTAAAAATACATTTATTACAAAGATATGGAGATGGGACAGCTGGTTGACGCCTGATTCGGGTCTGAGCCTAGCTTACTAGACTTTGTAAGCTCTTAGTTTTGAACCTTGGGAACTCCCCATTTCATTATCACAACCGTCGGTCTGCATTTCCCCGTGGTCAACCATCAATAGCGCTCGAGGGTGAACCTCGACTATAATCTTGAACTTGTGAAATGTGCTTACAAGCCGTCGCAATGATGGAAAATCGGGCTCTCCAATTTTACTGCATACGGACAGTCCCTGCATTTCTTAGAGTAAAGATGATAAGAAAAGACCTTGAATTCCTGCCCTACTGGTATTTTTGTAATGACGACGGTTGTAGGGTGCCAAAGTGCATACACATAGCCATTGAAATTCTTTGAATTGATTACAGCAGTTGGCTGCCCTTTGACCTTCCCTAATGCGTATACGGAGACTCTCGAAATACCCCATATCCTGTTCTTTATAACTTTCCGCACCGCCAAGCTTCCAAAAAGGTTCCTTCTACCTTTACTTCCGTTTATTCTTCGAAACACAATTTCACTTTTCCTCTAAAATCTTCTAGAAATGGTGAAAAGTTCCACCTCTGCTTCTCAGGAGAATGCGACCTCCTCCTCTTCGCTTCCATGTAAAGGCAAAGCGGTTGAGCCCCCTTGTGTTGAGGAATGCGTTCCAGGATATTATTCAATGGCTTCCTATTTCAAGGTCAAGAAACCTTCTTCGAAGATGGGGCTTTGTGAGCCTGTGTCTTAGTATATTAGTTAAATAACAAACATCATAATAGTGAGGACTGATTGATGTTGGGGGGATGCGGTGCTCATGGAGATCCCTTCTGAATAGGAGGATATAACGACCTATAAAGCCGATTTCCTCATTGTATATACTTACCTATTTACCCTTGGGCCGGTGGGGCCATCCTTGCCCTCGATAGACCTCAGGATTCTCTATTTCTGCTAACGGTATCAATTGACCCTCGACCAAATTCACCCTTCATTCTGGCATATTATCTACATGATCAGGTATTATTTGAACATCACTGAGGAGATGCCCTTCACCCTCGATTGCTTATCAGAATGTACAGCCCCCGTCTCTTTCATTAGGGCCTGATTAAGCTCCACTGCCGAGGTTTGACATCCCTCTTTGCCGGCATCGAAGAATTTGAGATCGGAGGGTTGATGAGTCATTTTGTCCAGGTTAGCACCCCTAACCTGATCCCGATGGGAAGGATGTTGTTCCCTGAAAGGTGGAACACGGAACATAAGTAGATACACTATCTAGCATTTACTTGCTTCTTTTAGGTACATCTTCCCTTGCACTGAGCGAGTGTGGCGTGATTTGTCCCAAGCCCGATGGGAAGCCGAGGACCATTGTGAGCCTTTACTCCTGTGGCAGTCGTTCCTTTCAATCAGAATTGTTATTAAATGCCATACCCCATAAAATCGTGCAAGAGTCGCCATCATCTGCGATTATCGAGGAAACCACAAACTATTTATTGGCTCGCCCTTTCTGCTGCCCAAGCAGTTGCTATAAATATATCGATTATTTTACACTCCTTATTTTCGCCCCGTCTTAAAATTCACGAGTCAAAACCCATTGTCTTTTACCCCCTTCCATTTTGTTTTAGAGAAAATTTTACCATTGATATGGCTAGGACTTCTAGAACGGTTCCTTGGCGGAATGAAGTTGCATCACTATCTCGATCGTCTAAAGAGAAAGCCAGAGTGATTCCTTCGTGGAACAATGTACTCCACCCAATCTCGATATGTCAAAGGATTTTAACATCGATCCCATTTCATCCAGATTGGGCCGATGTGAGCATGTGTCCTGATACATTAGCGTTGTTATCAACATATAAACCATGAGGACAAACTGCAGATGGAGCGAGGCAGTGGGAGTGGAGATTCCCGGTCCTAATGATAATATATCAGACTATAAGGTCGGCGTCCTTTACGTGTATACCTACCCGTTCACCTTGGGTCCTGATAATTCTTCTAAATCCTCTCCCCCGGAGATAGATCCTGTTATCCTTGACTTCTGTGACAAGTACCAAGTGACGCTTGGTCAGATCTATCCTTCATTCAGGTGGATAGTATTGATGTTCCGTCATTCACTAAAGGGGTTGGGGGTGAGACCTTTACCCTCAACCATTTGATTATGATGTATAGCTCTTAATTTTATCGAGGTTTGATCAGGCTCCATCATCGATCCAAATAATTATTTTTCTCGAGCATCGACGAGGGAAATGATTGAGGGTAGATGAGCAGATTTGTCCGGGTACAGACCTCAGATATCATCCCGGCCCTGAGGATGCCCTTTTCGTAGAAATGGAACACACAGCGTAAGCAATTTTCCCTCAACCACATTTTAATATTTTCCTTTTGCAATAACGGCCTTTCTGCGTTTCCTGCAGCCGCTGCTTGGTACCCGGAGGTGGTTTAAGATTTGTCGGGATGGATCAAGCGATTGGACAAGGCATTCCCATATCTTGTTCGGTCTTGGACCAACCTGGCCAAGGAGTTATAGGTGGCTCTGAATCATGGTAGAGTTTCCTTACTGCCTATGCCTCATATTTGCATTTCTTCGTGCGCCTTTTGTTATGACAACCTGCGGTTACTGCGATTATGTAGGTCTTGGCAAGAATATGCAGATAAGGCCGCCCCCTGGTGGCAAAATGGAGGCTTCAGAGCCCGAAAAAGCCAAGAAGAGGGAAGGTAAGGCGGCTGTTGATCCTCCTGTGGCAAATAAATCCAGGTCACTTGAGCATCAAGCCGCTAGTAGGACCTCTAGTTCAACTTTAGGGGCAAATCCTGGCGCTTAGCATTAGGACGACGATGAGTACCCAGTAGCGTGGAGGAAGGGGTCGAATAGGGCAGCCTCAGAGGTGTCTCGACTGGAGACCGCTGAATCTGGGACGGCCGACTCAGGTCGGTCCCATAGACTGGAGACCCTTGGCGAGGGTGTTGATGTGGCCTCGATCGCATGACTGAGATTGGCACAATTTTCGCTTGGGGGGGACCATTACCATCAACCCTGATGGGTTGGGGCACGGAGCTTTCCAGGAGTAGGGGTTGCCTCTTGGGGAAATCGACAATATGATGATTTCATCTCATGCTTTCAAGTCTCGTCAGGGGAGTTGGGCGACGCTCAAGATGCTAACACCGTCAAAGAGGGGATTCCTCTCAAGAGGGGAGGCTCACTTGCCAATATCTTTAATGGTGTTAGCGATAACTTGGTCTTGATGTTCATGGTGCCATCAAGGCAGTGGAGAGATCCTTGCAGCAGGTGCTATCTATTTTTTGTATATTTATTTATGTCTCTAGCATCACTCTTCATTTTTCTAACTCTTCCGCTATGTCGCAGTGGAAGGATATGTATGATCATGCCCCTTTCTGCTCTGTGAGGAGCTTTCTTGCCATGACAAAGAGTGTAAGAGGCTTATCTCGATGCTGCAGGATTCGGACGCTCACTCTGCGTGAGGAAAGAAGGAATTAGGAGAGCTCTGAGCTACTTTGGAGAAAGCGTCCAAGGAAAAGGTTGATCTCGCTGCGCAGGTATTTCACGCTGCTCGTACAAGACCTTTGCCCCCATATTTCGACATAGTTTGGCATACCTTTCTTTCGCAGGCCAAGAAAAATGGTTCGCAGATCAATCAAGTGAATGCAGAGATCTTCGGGCTGAGGAAGCAAAGTGAGTTAGCAACTGAGGAGTTGGCCTCATCCCATGATCTTCTCAAGAATGCTCGCAAGGACATTACTCCCTTAGCCGTGACCAAGTCCGAGATTGAAAGAAATGCTGCCATTTATCTGGATGATGCAGCCACGATGCATAAATTAGCTCGCGATGTATCGATAGCAGCTGAGTAGAAGCTAGTTCGGGATATTAAACATGCTAAGGCGGAGGCGAGGAGAGAAACCCTGGATGAGATAGGGGCCAAGGGCATCGATTTGTTAGATGATTTCGAGGAGGCCCGCAAATTGGAGGGAAAATTGGCACTCTTGGTTGCCCTAAATGTTCCCGAAGATAGCTGTGATGAAGAGTTGTCCCCACGTCGTTTTATATTCTTTCTTTTTCGCTTTGTATGCAATCCCCGGGGGATGGATTTTGTAAATATTTCTCTTGAAGATACATTTTTTGGCAATGTAAAAAAGGGTAATGTTTCTTCCTTCAGTTGCTTTTGTTCTTTTGCTTTTGAGGATTTAACCTTTCGACGTTTGATGTTAGCCTTCTGAAATTCGTTCTCAGAGCGATCGGGACTTTCGAATCGGGCCATACCTAGGGGTTAAATTAATAGCTTCTACCGGGCCAGTGCCATCTGTATCGAGGAGCCCCCGAGGCCTCGCTATTTCTCGAATTCTCTGGGGTAGAATCATTTGATCAATCTTGTAATACGGGCCTCACAGTGATTCTATTAGTATGTTTCCCTATGAGAGTGTGATGTTAATGTGACCAAAAATAATTTGCCTTTTGGGTAGTCGGGAGGTTGTTGCTTTGCCCCTACATATTCATTCACTTGTCCTTCCTATGGTGATTATTCTGCTTTGAGAGGCTACCTCTTCCATAGATCCTAGTGTTTTGTGCTAGTTCTTCTATTGCTTCAACTCAAAAAATTCTTTTGCTCAGATCCACATCTTTTTATTCCTATTCTATCGTAGCCATGGCTACTACGTCGACGTCCGACCGCCAAAAAGAGGGGAGTTCTTCCTATGCTCCGCATTCAGTTGGTGATAGTGACGCCCTGCCGGTGCCTGTTGAGCAAGCCTCCATGTGTCTTTCCTCGGGGAGATTCTCCACGCTGCGGTGGCCTCCCAATGTTCCGGTTCACCGTGAGCATATGTCGAGGATGATCTCATCCGTGGGAGAGGAAAATCTCGAAATGATTAGAAAATATTATGGATGGGGAGGAGGTGCGGTATCACAAGTACCTTCTTCTGAGGAGAGCATCATGACATACGTTCAGGGGTTTTTGCGCGTATACACGCATATTTTTGCATCAGGTCCCCCCGAACGAGTCGTGCTTGATTTCTGTCGGAGATATCTAGTTACCTTGGCGTAGGCTCACCCCTTCCTTTTAAAATAGTGCACGCGATGATATATTGCGTTGATAAAGCTGGGATAGAGTTAACCCTGTCATCTTGTGAGGTTGCATCGGCCAATGTGTTATCGGGGTTTGATCACTCTGCAGCATTGATCCACCCGAGATCATGTCGTTGGTAGCGAAGAGAACGACCGATGTCATCCCTGGCAAATTTTTGCCATTTCCTGAGATATAGACCTCCACACATAAGTGTCTCACCCGAACTATTATTTTTTTGCCTGGAGGCGGGCTCCGTAAAGATATATTTTCATTCCATATTTGTAGTAACTCATTCGTCATCAAACGAGGTCCCCGATTTAGCCGAGTGGTCTTATAAGCTGGCAACTTGCTCGATTTATGATAGGCGCTGATGGCGAGATTTGTCCAAAGGAAGATGGGAGGCGACGCATCGTGGTAGGTGTCCGGTGTTTTGTTTCCTGAAAATGGTGCTTTTCTTGTTGGCTTATTAACTCAATTGCCACAGGTGTTGGAGATTTTTCCGAAATGAGGCCGTGTCCCCTGGGAGAGGAGGAGAGATTGCGGACCTTAGCATCGAGGATCGATGACAAACGAAAAGGGGCTCTGGGACGTTAAGGAGCTTGCAGTGGGGCGACTCCTTCCCATCGGCTAAGAAGAAGCAATTTGGTCAGTCGGCTATATTCCGAAGGTAGCAAGCCATCGGATATTTGCTCGGCCTTTGACGAGGCTCAGCGGCTTGGCCTCATAGTGAGTTTTTTTATTTCTGTAAGATTATTCCGGTCTCATTCCTTTCTTGTCTCATTTAATTTTCTTTCATAGACCATCGATAGGCTCAAATCCAAGCTGCTTCGTTGTGAGGATCCGCTACGGGAGGCCTTTGATAGGGAGAAATCCTTTAAGTTTCTTTACGCGGAAAAAGTGGAGAACAAGGTAAAGGAGTTGGGACAGCTCTGGGGCGAGGTTGGTCGAGCTAGATGCAAATTTAACGAGCTGCAGGTGTGAGCATGTGATTTTTGCCTCATTTAATTACTCCTATAGAATTCATTAAAATTAGGATTTTTCTTTTATTATTTGAATTTTTAGGAATTAGTTGCATGATTTTGTGTTTTGTTTGCATTTTTGTGTGAATTATTAATGATAATTCATAGAAAATACAAAATTATTACATGAGCATTTAGGATCGAATTTTTACTTATTTTTAGGATTAATTAGCAATTAGGCTTGTACGAAAATGCCAAAAAATCATAAAGAATTTTTGATTTGTTAGGTTTGATTTTTAATTTTTTTTAGGTTTGTTAATTACTTAGGTTTATATTAGATTAATTGTGTCCTAATTAAGTGTTTTGGATTAATTGTCAGATTAATTTTTAGTGTTAAAATTAAAACAAGAAAAAT
The DNA here is from genome assembly GCA_026770625.1 of Nicotiana glauca. NCBI lineage: Eukaryota > Viridiplantae > Streptophyta > Magnoliopsida > Solanales > Solanaceae > Nicotiana > Nicotiana glauca. Next base: position 184,937 of record MU698049.1, read on the forward strand.
AAACAAAAAGAAAGACATATAAAAATTGAAAGAAAAAGATTTTTAAAGAATCAATAGGCTGTTTTTTAATTTGGGCCAATTTTTAAATAAGTAACACCAGCCCAAGTTAAAACCCTAAAATCCAGCCAAAATCAGGCCCAAATCCACACCCATACCCGGTCCAAATGCCCATGCCTTTGAGACTAATGAAACAACGTAGTATAGGAGGAATACTACGTCGTTTTGAGTTAATAAATACCAAATTAATCTGGGCCATCCATCCCTCATAATCCGACGGCCATGAATTAATCTTGGATTTTTAATAAAACTGTCCAAAACTTTAGAAAACCCGAGAGACAAAAAGTTCCTTCCTCGTACCTCTACTCCCCCTTCCCGTCTCCACCACCCTCCGCCGTAGGCCGTCGGCCGTAAATCGCCTCCGCTGGTGGCGAAGCTTCAGCAGCACCCAAAATTACACCCTAGCATCGCCTTCTTCTCCTCATCATAGATCCACAATTGGTTTCTTTCAAATCCCAACAAAATACCTCAAATATTTGAAACCCTAGCCGCCGCCGCCGCCATACAAGACGGCGCCGCCACCCTTTCCCCACCAAATTAACACCTATGAACCACCTTCCTATCCTCTCTTCAAATCTACAACCCCTTTCCCTCAAAACAAGATCAATCTTCTCGAATATCAAGTTAAAATTCCGGCCAAATCCAAACCCCACCAAATCAACACCATGCGTCCTCCTCACATCCCTCAGTCCGAATTCCAAGCCAAAATCCTTCAAGTCCAAGAGGAACTATCCGAATTTTGAAATCTAAGGTCTGAAGAACGTTAGTCAAGTAAAACGCTCAAAATCTGTGAGTCTCTTATTTTTTCTTTGCTATTTGAATTAGTTTTTTCCTGCATGACTGGTCCTGTTTCATGTCTAATCAATCTAGGTTTAGTTTTTATTTTTGTTTCCCAATCTGTTTAAAGTCAGTTAATCAAATTGATTTTTTCTCTATTTTTATTTGTTCATTTTTTAGCTCTAAATTCTTTGATAAACGATGACTTGAATTTGTTCTTTTAATATTGCTATGTTTAATTTTTTCTGATTAGTGTAAGTATGGCTTCTTTGGTTAATCAGTGTTCTAGGCTTTGGTTTAAGTTTTTGATTGTTCGTTTTAAGCTAGTAAAGTTTCTTCTTTTTTTATTCTATTTTGGTTTTTGCTTTGATTTTTCTGATTTTCTTGATTTTGTGTTTGCTTTCAATCCATGGATGTTTACTGCAAATTGATTTTAGTTGTTTGACTGCCATTAATCTTACGTTCATTGTTTGTTTGATCTAATTTCATGATTAATTAGTTCAATTTTAGGGTCTGTTTGATTATAGCCGGTTAATTCCAGCCTTGATTAGTTAACTATAGTTAAGTGGACTGGGGTAAAAGGGTTGGGGTAGTTGACATAGGCTTGGTAATTTCATAATCAAATCAAGGGTAGTTGGGGTAATTCAAAATAGGGAATCTTGCAAATAACTGATTTGGAAACCCCTAGAACATTCAAGATGGGGTTCCAATTAGAGTTTTAGTAACTTAGTGCAGTAACTTGGGCAACAAGCTAAAAATTTAGGGACTGAGTAGCTAAATATTGAAAATAAAAGACGGGGCAAGGGGGTAAATGTAAAATTTGAAAACATCCTCTGGTTTTGCTTATAAAAGGCAATCCCTACTGCCTTGTTTGACAAGTTGGAGATCTGAAAATTTGAATTTTAAATTCAAAAAAAAAAAAAAAACTGAAATCTGAGAGTTAGAGAATTCCTTATAGATCTAAAATCCTCCGAAAACCAAAAATAACAGAAAACTCCAAAAAATATTATTTCATTGAAGCTTTCCTTAGATTAATTTCAAGTTTCAGTTATTAGTTCAAACTTCGAGCTTAGATAAGGATGTATTTCTGGCTGCTGAAGTTTCAGAGGTGTTCCTGGGTTTAATTTCGAGTTGTTTGGGTTCAATCAAGTCTGTCCAGATTATTTTATTGGTGTTGATCCTTTGTCATTCAATCCTGGGCTTTGTGATGTTGTTTTGAGTCCACAATCTATCCTGTGTCGTGATTTCAACGGCTGGTTGCTTGCTTTCCCAATGCTGACTCCTTCTCCTTTCCTTTTGTTTTAATTTCGGGTACACTTCCTATAGATCTCAAATGTTGGAAATGAAAAAAATGAGATATTGCTGATTTGTTTTTCCTTGTCTAAATTCATTACTGCATTTTTAGCTAGGTTCAGAACTCCATTGTACTTCATGTACAATTAAGGATTGTAATTGAAATGTGTAATTGTTAGGCTAGAAATCAGTGTGTTAGTATGCTTTGACTGTTTATAATTGGACTGTTCCTTTCTAGAAATTATACAAGTATGATATCTAGCAGTGTTAGCTTAGTGTAGTTGATTCTTATCTGGTGTCATGGTATTTTAAATTTTAGATGAGATGTTAGTCTGAATCTTCATGAGAATGATTACTGGTGCACTATGCCTACATCAGTGTTAGTGGTCTTAAAACTTCACCACGCTTAAAAAATGCATTTCCATTTTCTAAAATGATATATGTTTCTGTTGCATGCCCGTTGGTTGCACATCGAAAAATAAAACGTTAATGTTATCCATTAGAATTATTTACATTGAACAGAATTAGAATACGCCTACCATGATCATATATTTAATTTACTATCAGTTTTCTTAGTCCTCAAAGAGGTATAGCAAATATGTTTACTGCTAGAACCTTTAGAATGGTAAGAATTGGGCCTAATATTGGCCCAGCCGTATAATGAATGCTCCAAAATAATTAGGCCAAGCTAACTGCTCGAATTTGCTGAGCTCAGGCCCATATACAAAATTCCTTGGTCTGTAGGGACTTTCAAATTAGGCTCCTTGTGAGCCAAAGCTGGTCCCAACACGAGATATCCTTTAATAAAGGCTGATGATCCTTTTCTCATACCCGGGCTAGTTCTTCAAAGCCAATGCACTGAAGCTCAATGTGCTGAAGGTTTAATTCTACTTTTCAAGTTGCAATTTAATTTAGTAATGCACTTTTAGGCCTTCCAAGTTAGGTAGCGAATTGAAATTAAGAGGTTTTCCTCTTGTTTAAATTTGGACTTGAACTTGGGGCCCGAATTTTAGAGTGTTAATTAATTAGGTTTTTAGAGACAATACTTAATAGAAAATCGTAGATTCTTTAGGATGGCCTTAAAAAATAAAATGAGGTACGCCACGCCAAACAAAACTCATAAATTACGTGGCACTCTTTAAATACTCCTTAAATTACATAGAATTCGCAACGTGCCATTTAGCGAATTTTCATGGCCTCCCGAAACGTTAATAACACGTTAGTCACTTTAGGCGCGTCCTTTAATAATTTTACCTTCCTAAATTTGGATGTGCATTTCATACGACCCAAATCCAAATCCCAAAATGTTGAATAAAATGTGTCGAGGATCCGTGTTCATTTCATGTGACGTGATCCGAAAACATATTTTAAATGACGTTCAATTTCCTATAAAATTGTAAATTTAATTAAAAGCGATAAATAATTCTAAAAATTGCACTATAGGATGACATGTATAAAAAATCAGAATTTTAGCCAATTATAATTGTTTAAGCGACTGTGCTAGAACCATGGGATCCGGGGGTGCCTAACACCTTCCCTCGGGTCAACAAAATTCCTTATTCAGAATTTCTGGTTCGCAGACTCCATTCAGGAAGTCGAAATTTCTTCGATTTGGGATGCAAGATAAACCGGTGACTTGGGACACCAAAAGCCAAACCTATCCCAAGTAGCGACTCTAATAAATAAATAATCCCATTTCGAATAATGTCACTTAAATTGGAAAAAATCCCTTGTATATTACCCTTAGGGATAGGTGTGTAAAAAAGGAGGTGTGACAGCTCGCGCATGTATGTACCCATTTTACAGACAAAGAGAGTGCTTTAGCCACAATTTCTGCTCTTGAGGTGCAAATCCGGACCGTTCGTGCGAATGATTCAACACGAGCGAATACGATCGCAAGGATTTCGTCTGAGCTTTTGAAGGCAAAGGCGGGGGTGGTGAATGTCCAGGCCGAGGTCCTGATAAGCAGCACTAGGGCGGGATAGAAAGCGGTGGCCTTTTCGAAGAGTGCTGCAGTCGCTAAAGCCGAACTGAAGAGAGTCCTTTGTCTCACAAGCAGTATCAAGGAGTACGCAAAATACAAATCTCGTAGAGAAATTCTCGTGGAGATTCATTCCAGGGGCTTTGATCTGTTGGAAGACATCTAGCGAGCAAAGGGGGAGGAGTATGATGCCATGTTCCTTCTGTCCGATGCTGAAGATGGCAAGGAAGGGGCCGCCGGGCCATAGTGACCGAAGGGGGTCATTTATTTCCTGCCTTATTCTTGTGTATATAGTCCTCATAGTGTGTTGTAAACGGAGTTTGTATTTTATTACTTGTATGTATATAAGGGGGGAACCTTGCAATTCGTACATTCGGTACCACTTTCTGCTTTGCTTCTGACCAGGTGGACTGGTTTCGGAGTTGGTAAGAATGCTTAGATTCGTTATATTTCCCTGAGGCTCATTAGGATGGCCTGGGAGCTCTTACGCACTCGGTCAATGTGACCTTTAGTGCATGCTAGCGTTAGAGCTCTTAGGCTTTTGCTCAACTGTTTTGGGTTTAGTCTCCGAGTCGAGCTTCGACTAGAGCTCATTCAACCCTCAAGCAGTTGTGTTTGTATGGGCGGGTGAAAATGGCTCTTACACCTTGGTTCAAAGTGACCTTTTATATGCACGACCCTGAGGGTCGTTAAGCTGGTGACAATGGCTCTTACGCTTTGACCTTGGGCATGTAAAGTCAATTATTTTGGGTCCGGTCTCCGAATCGGGTTATGACTCAAGCTCACTTTGACCCTCAAGCTTTCAAAATTTAAGCTGGCGACAGTGGCTTTTATGCTTTTGGTCGTTGCGACCTCCCAGTATGTGTTGCCTTGAGGCTCGTTAAGCTGGTGACAACGACTCTTAAGCTTTGCCCTTAGGCATATGTAGGATTTGTTTTCTTCTCATTAAGGACTTTTTCAATGATTTTGCCTGACCCGTCATTGATTCGCAAAGAACCTCGATTTCATGTCGTTAGCAGCGAGATTCTAGCACCTCAGAAGGTTTGGCTCGTAGGCTAAGTAGCTCGAAGCCCTGTGATTGGGAGCTGACATGGTCAAAGCTCTTTTGCCTGTCGATAGTAGCCTGTTTAACTGGTACTTTTTGAAGTAGATTCAAAGTAATGGCCTATGATTTTGTAGCGACAGTCGGGTGTCCCCGAGTCGCGTTAATTCGACTGGTACAGCCGTATGATCATAGTTATTTGTGTTTGTCTGTAGCTGTTTTTGATCTTGAGTGTAGCATTTTGGGCGTCTATATCAAGGGTATGCCTTTTTAGGGATCTTAAAAATTCGATATTTAGCCTAAATTTCGGGATTGAATTTATGCCTGTAGTATGTTCTTAGAAAATTTTCATGCCTTTTCAGGTCTTACAGTTTTGTTGATACTTGGTACAAGTATGATCCATGCCTAGATTGAAGTTTTACAGTTCTGTTGTTGCCTTAAATAGGTCTTACTAGGCTGAGTCTACTCGCTAGGGGTCTTAGGGCCTTGGATTTTTAAGTGAATGGAGATTGGAGACAGTCTCCGAGTCATCGAGTTTGCTTTGGCTCGGGAGCCGTTACTCATCAGCTCAGAATTGCCTCATTGAGGGCATATGATTTTGGAGATTCCAACCCTGAGGTCATGCGCTTTTTGAGTTTGTGATGCCAGCCTCCGAGTGTTTGAGACATTTGTCCTTTTTGGAGATTTTTTGTGATTTTCATGATGCCTCTTTGAGGGCTTATGAGTTTGGAGTTCCGACCATTAGGCCATGCGGGTGCCAAGTTAGTGACACTAGTCTCTAAGTATTTTGGGGCGTTCTCGGTGGAGGGATCTTTGCTGTGAAAATGCTGAGTTTGCTTTGGAGTACGAGATGCTCTAGTGAAAGATATTCTTTGATTTCTTAGCACAAGTACATGCTGTTTTGCTGGGTTGAGTCCGGCATATACGGACACGGTTCGTTTGACCATTTGTCCTGGTACATCATTTCCTACTGTAAACTTACTCGGCATTCCTTGGTTTTTCAGATTGGATGAGCTTTCGAGGGGATGCCCTATAGTGTTCGCGATTGATTGCAAAAAGAAGCCTTGTGCATTTTTTGGATCCTCCTTAGGTAGTGCGCGAACGTTGCCTCGTTAAAAACCATACCAATAAAAACCCGATTTGGGATAAAAACTTGGTCGAAGGAAAAGAGTGCAACGGACTCTTTGAAACCTTGAGGTCTTCGAGCGGGATTGGCATCTTTGACTACTTTGGTCGATGGCTTGCGCAAATTTATCGTGAAGTAAAAGCTAGAAAAAGGGGGAGATGACTATACCTTAGTGGTGATGGCTCCCTTGGATTTTGCCGTTTGTTCGGCGGATGCGATGTGGTCCCTTATTTGAATATAGCCAAGGTCGTGTCTTAAAAGATCGCGTGGACGACATGGTGCGATTCGCCTGCTTTGTTCTTTTTGATTGCTTCCATTTCTCGGGACGTTGTCGAGGAATTCTCGAAAGTGACGTTGTCGAGTAGTGGGGCCACTTCTTCTCAAAGTTGTCGGCAATCCTCGGTCATGTGCCCGTGCATGTTGTGAAACTCGCATATCAGGTTATAGTTTCTTTGTGAACGATCTGGCTGTACAAGACTGGGCCAATTGGCGTCCTTGATTTTGCCGATGGCGAACACGAAGTCCAATATATCAAAGTTGGAATTGTATTCGGATAGGCGAGGTGCCCCTGTTGGCCTCGTATCCCCGTTGAATCCGCCTCTTTTGACGAGTTCCCGAGGGGCTCAGCAATCGATCGTTGAGAGGAGGCTTGCATCTCAGGGCATTTCTGCTATCCTCGGGGTACGGTTGATACCTTTCTATGTTCGATTTTGACTCCTTCGCCAGATGTCTGCTCAAATATACTGAGACCGAGGGGGCTCCTAGCTGGTCATCCTCGACCCTGATCTTCGACTGATACTGGTTGTGGACGTCCGACCAGGTTACAGCGGGATATTCGATCAGATTTTCTTTTAGCTGTCTTGAGGCCACTGAGCTTTGTTAAGTTAGGCCTTGAATGAAGGCCTGCACCGCCAGTCCTCAGATACCAGAGGTAGTTCAATTCGTTCCATTTGGAAGCGAGATATGAATTCTCGCAGCATTTCATTCTCCCTCTGCTTAATCTTTATTACGTCGGACTTATTGTTGCTACTTTGATTTTACCGGTGTACGCCTTTATGAAGGAGTCTACTAGTATGGCGAATGAGTCTATGGAGTTGGGAGCCAGGTTGTGATACCACATCATGGCCCCCTTCTAGAGTGTTTCTCCGAACTTCTTCAATAAGACGGAATCGATCTCATCGTTTTTTATATCGTTGCCCTTTACCGCGTAAGTGTAGGCAGTAACGTGTTCATTGGGGTCTGAGGTCCCGTGGTACTTTGGGAGTTCCGGCATTCTGAACTTCTTTGGAATGGGTTTCGGGGATGCTTCTTCGGGGAACGACCTTTGTATGAACTTTTCCGAATCTATAACTTTTAGGACTGGGGGTGCTCCCGGGATTTGGTCGACCCTGAAGTTATAGGTTTTGACCTTCTTGTCGTTAGCTGCTATCATTTTTTTTTTATTTGATACTTGTGGTGAGGTCCTCGAGCATTTTGACTGTGGCAGGACTGGTTGCTGATCCATTGTTGCTAGATCTCTCCGGTACCTATTCGTCTGGGGGAGTAGCTTCTGGTGCTACTGTGCTGGGAGTGTTTGGGTGGCCTTGCAGCAGAGCGATGTCCAGCTATTGTGCCTGCAACATTTCAAAAATAACATGAAGGTTAACTTCTCCTTCTTCCCGAGCTAGGGTTTTTTGGGCTTCCTGTTAGTCGCCATATTGTATGCTCTTATCGGCGTGTGAGGTTTCGTTGACCTGCTATGCGTCACGTGAACTTGTGTCCACTGGAATCGGTCCAGGTGCGTTATCGGGGTTCTGTGGTGGCGCGCCAACAATTGGAATAGCTACACCGTTTTTTCCGCAGTTTTCCTTGTTGTTCTCAACTCTATTCACTGAGCCAAACATTTTAACCTAAAATCGAAGATCTTGGACAAGAAAAAGTGTGAAAGATAACTTGTAAACCAGCAAGAAAATAATCATTATTATTTTTAGCCCCATAGTGGGTGCCAAACTGTATACCGTAAAAATGGTAATAGCAATAAATTTATTGATGAGACTCTAAAAATATGTGATCTATTTTTTATGTTAGTCATTAAGCAGTTGATGCTAGATGTATTAAGTTAAAAAAATGAAATGCGAGCTAAAATGAAGCTATAATCGAATGGGGTTTTAGCTATTCAGACCTCGGATTGGCTGACAAGGGGCCTCGAGGACGATGCCTGGGCTCGGGTTCGAGCTATCGGGGATAATCGGGAAAGGGTTAACAGTTTGGACATAATTTTTAGAGGCTCTTTATGGCCAATGGCAAGCGATAAATGAATAACGACTATAATAGTGATGAGTATAAAATATTTACTTATTATATATTATTAATGTTCTACTTTAAGTAATATACTTAAATTATATTTCAGATTCTGCGCCTCTCTAACTATTTTTGCAGAAAAAAAAAGAAAAAGAAAAAGATTATAAATAACAGAACGAAAAAGCAAAATGCTCGATGAAAGTCTGCTATGACAAGCACAAGAATTAAAATGGGAAACGGAAGCCTATAATTGAAGTTCAGACACATCCAAGCTCCTATCTTGGACATGTTCAAGCTCATATCCTTAGAAGTGTCCGAGATCATGTCTTCAGACGTTTCCAACATCAGGTCTTCGGACGTGACCAAGCTCACTCGTCGGACACATCCAAGCTCACTCCTCGGACACATCCAAGCTCATTCCTTGGACACGTCTAATCATTTAATGCTTGCAAGAATTGTCTATAAATAGAATGAAATTTGGCATCGGAAAGAAGTAAGGAAGAACTATTTTTATCTAAAATTTTGTCTTAACTTCTTTCTTTAACTATTTTATTTTCTTCTTATTAGTTTTTGGATTTTCTAAGATTATTGGAAATATTCTAGAACTCCGTTTTGTTGTGAGATTTAAATACTCCATAATGGAGTAATCTCTTTTGTTGGGATAGTTGATGAAGCTTGATGAATATTTTTGTAATAGTATTTCAGTTTTAATACATCCTTGGCTTGAAATTTTTATTGTATAATTCATATTGTGCTGAAATAATGATTTCTAATTATTCATTATTATCACTTATATGCATTTTATTTAAGTTATTCTTATATTAATTTAATAATTCTCACGGAGTAAAATTAATATATAATTGGCACATCCCCGGTTCGCCCTCCGTGAACCATCGTGATGGCACCAAGTCTCTACGACTAGGTAAGCATAACACGCTGAAGATAAACCAATTTGCGGAAGAAAAACAATTTAAAATAGAAATAATGTAATAAAACATCATTTTAAAAGTTCCACTCAGCATACAAAATATAACTCTCGAATCTAATATATCTCTCCCAAAATCCGGAAACATATGAATCACAAGCTAAGGATACTACATAGTGCTTTAACTCCAGAATAGTCTAAAACAATGTAAATACAAAAGGGATTTAACTACAAGAGAGAATGGAGAGAGACTTCTCGGTTTGCGGATGCGGCAGATATACCTCGAAGTCTCCGAAGGGTCACCTCACCTCAAGGATGGTAAGGTTGAGTCAAAGTATCTGGATTTGCACATGAAAAACATACGCAGAAAAGGGCATGAGTACACCACAACAATACTAAGTAAGTGCCAAGCCTAACCTCGGTCAGGTAGTGACGAGGAAGGTATGGGCCCTACTGAGATAAGGTATGACAGAATAAGATAAAGGATACAGTTGAAAGCTAACAATAAGAATTTAATACTGTGAGCACGTGATTTTTACCCCAAGTAAAGAATTCCAAAATCAAAATAAATAATTTTTGTTACAATAATT